>JAOTQY010000015.1:5957851-5969329 GCA_026413445.1 Dolichallabes microphthalmus
GCTCCCCCAAAAACGGGGTTTTTTTTTTTTTTTTTTTTTTTTGTGCAGCCAACACATTTATTATTCAGGATTAAGAATATGGTCTTTAAAACAAGCCGGTGATTAAGAGTTATGGTTCTAATCTTATTGTTGAGGTTTTTGGGTGTGTGTCCTCCTGGATTAGGGCCCATTATGCTAAATTTTTGTTCTAGTAATTGCCTTAGCTTTTGTAAGGATCACAAAAAAAGAGGCAGTGGTAGTTCAGAAAGTTAAGGCCATTGGGTTACTGATCAGAAGATCAGTGGTTAAAGCCTCGGCTCCACCAGGATGTCTCTGTTGGGCCCTTAAGTCTGTTTACTCCAGGGATGCTGTACCTTGGCTGACCCTGACTCCAGCTTCCCACAAGCTGGGATATACAAAGAAAAGATTTCACAGCTAAAAATATGTATTTGACAAATAAAAAGGCATCTTCTTCTAGCAAAATCAACAAAATAAAATTAACCACTAAAAATGTTTTTGACGGAATAAGGAATGCCAAAATCTTTGAAATATTTTGACACAAAATGGCAATCTTGTAGTGATTTATGGAAGCGTTTTGCGAGTGTTTATTTATTTATTTATTTATTTATTTTGTCCTTCAGAACTCTCAATTATCGAATTCCTTAAAGAATATCTTCTCTAACAGTGCATGGTCAGAATCTGACAAACACACAATGTTGCACTGACGTAAGCCAAGATTCTGTGGTGGTTGTTAAAGCCTGCCATCTTCATGTGACCTGAATCGTCATGTAATGTTTGCTTCATAAACACAGTGCAGCAATGTAATGTTTTCGGAAGGCTGACTGAAGTACTTTTTCAGTCAACAAGTTTATTTCAGAAACATTAGAGGTTAGTTGCATTAGATGTGTAGCACCACTCGCTCATTTACACCTCCTGACTCCTCTACCTAAAAGCACTCCTTTGAAATTTAAGTAGCCTGCTTAATTCTAGGTTGAGGGTCTGTAAAGTAATTTATTTGTGCTTTAGCCTTATTTTTTTTTTTTTTTTTTCAGATTCATGATAAAATAAAGTTATCCTTTAATTGAATTATGTGTGAAGCATCTTGTAAATTGCTGGACAAAGACTAATTTGTCTAATTGGATAAACCTTAGATGTCCCATTCTAAGAGATGATAAGCAATCCTTTGCGTAAATGGCTCTTATGCGGAAATAAACTCTAGAAGTGTCACATTACACACTTCTTTCCCCTGCTTTCTCTTCCCGGTGTTGTGAATACCAGCACTAACAATGTTTCGAACTATGTTTTTTTTCCCCCCACCAGGTTTACATTATTTTGTGCATTGCTTCCACTTTGATCTTTTTGTAGTGTCTACATTCTATCTGTGTATTGTGGCATCTAGTAGAGAGATATGATTTCTGAAGCTTCTGATAAGGGGTGAAACATTTTCTTTTGTCAGGTTGAGCAGTAGTTAAAGGGGCCGTCTTGTTTTTACTAAGAGGTTAGGAGTACCATGGCCAGCGATTAATGATTAAATATAAGTAGTAGATTCCATGCATATTTGCCCTGGGAAGCTTCGGGAGGGGCGAGAAGTCTGCGTCTGGATCTGCTGTAACTGTTGAAGCCAATTTAGGCTTTGGGGGAAAAAAATCACACAAAAACACCAGGAAATTAAGCATAAAGTTGAATGGTATCATGTGCTATATCTGCTGCATGCTAGAAAGCATTAAAGGAAGCAGCAAAGGTTTTAGTGTGTAACCAGTAAATCTGGTTTGAGGATGGAGTTGAAGCCAAAAATATAAAAGGGAGCGGTAGATAGAAGGAAGAGAATGAGTGTAGGCTTAGTCAGGACGGGACCGAGAAAAGAAGAAGAAAGGGAGGGGTGGAAAAATGTGTATTCTACTCAGAGTTGTCAACCTGCCGCAAATGGGATAGGTCGGAGTAAGATTTTAATGATGTCACACATAGGAGGGGTGTATGGGAGGGACTTACTGAGCTGAAACTCTTGCAACACCTTTTGCGTTCTCTGAGAACAGACAAGAGTGTATTGTTCAAGGGAGCCTCAACCCTGTGGGGAAACTTGAGCATACGACTCCACAGAGCCGGTTTGATACACCAGGGACTTTATGGAGGCTTGTTAATCTCACTGGTAAGAGCTCCGTTTGGATCTGTACGTTACACACGCACAGTAATTTAGTAATTAGGTATTCTGTCTGGTGTATTTTAACTTTTTATTTTATTAACGTTTTTTATTCGATCTGAATCGAATGAATCACATTCAATATTGGATTTCTCGAAAGTTTGTGAGAAAATATGGGTGAGCCTTTTAAGTGCATTCGAAATAGTTATCACATTATATTTAGTTTCAGCTGTCTACCGTCATTTAATGTCCTTCATTCTGCGTGTGTTTGAAAGAGGTGAAGTGTGTTTCCTGGTTGTGGGTTTGTCCACTTGCGTTTCCGCCTTTTTTCTAGGTAATCTGTCATCATGATTACATGCACTGAATACATGGTGTTTTATAGCTGTTGTGAGTCTGACAGAGCTGGAGATGAGTTCCCAGGAAAAGTTTTCAAGCACTTTGTCTATCGGTAGCAGATGTTTTGCAGTGACCATATCCAGGGCCTTGTTTTGAGCTCCCTTCCTTTAGGGCAGATTTGGAAATAAGCTGTCGCTTTGAACATGGCTCATCTCCTGTAGTTTCATTATAGCAGCAGTGGTGTTAAATTGACCTTGTAGCAGATCCCTTTTGTCATCTGTTTCCAGCTAAGTGTACACCACCAAGTCCTGTTTGTTTTGGTTTGGTTATTTCCCCTTCTTTCTCTAAAAAGTTTTAAACAATCTTTTGTTAATTTTTCTAACACACGTCTGTCTGAGTTCTAAATGATATCGTGCTTTGTGAAATAATGAGAATGTAAAATATTTTATCTGCTATGTGTAAAACATCTCGTGTACAATACTGTGTTTATCTGCTCATTCTCCGAATCATTTACCTGAAGCTGATATCCTTCTGTAGGTCTTTCACTGGAAGCAGTTAGAGAACTTGTATTTCCGTGAGAAGAAGTTTGCAGTCGAGGTCAACGACCCTCCCAGGTAAAACAAGAGAAGAGTTACACACCTTGTATATCCTCCCTACTTCTTCACACTATTTAAGTAATTTTGATGCTCTACGTTTTTTTTAAATGAATGCAAACTTGGAAAAAGCCTGTTTCTACAGTTTAAGTATAGTGCAGTTGAAACATTTCTGCTGTGTGCGTCAGTCTTTTTCCGATTTTAAAAATGCTTCATCTTGCAACACTAGTCATGAGTGATAGTCGCCTATTCATGGCTCTTGATTGAAGCTGCCTGGCTTTTAAAACTTTAAAAAAAAAAAAAAAAGGGCATTTTATCAAAACTCTTCACAGCATCAAGGTCAATGTTGATATCCATGCTGAAGGATTTGATATGTAATGGGGGTTTAAGTTGATGTGTAAACACAAATGACATTACTGCTTGACTTTTTAAAAAATTTTTATAATGTCATATGACCTGTGAAATAGCCAGTTATAGCTTACTGACTTATACCATTTGTCTTCACATATCCTACCTGACACATTGCTAGACCTTTGTACTGCTTGGGTGTGCTGATTTATGGAGCTTGATTGTTGTCATTGATCATTGTTTTCGTTTTTTTTTTTTTAATGTGTGGATATGTTGATCCTCAGGAGAGCATCGTCCAAGTCTACTTTCGGCCAGTCCGGACAGGCTATCCACACCTGGTATGCCAGCCACTCATTGATCAAAACCATCTGGGCGATGGCCATCAGCCAGCACCAGTTCTATCTCGACTGCAAACAGAGCAAAGTGAGTCTGTCAGCATTATCTTCATCACGCTTTCTCGATGTAGACATGGAGCTCATGCAGTGTAATGATTTTGCTGTGTAAAGTTTTAGTAGTAATAACTAAAAACAGATAGTTTGAGAGATCAGATATCGCTTTCATGTACTTGTATTATAGATGCAGTATGATCTAGAAAAGAAAAAATTAAACAAACATCCTATATCGGTGGTATGCTTTGCATTTTCTTATGTTGTCTTGAATTGATCTATCTAGTCTCCTAGCTGATCTTCATATTTTCATCCAAGTCTAAAACAGGCACATCAAAGAACTTGGGGGACCTCGCCATGGACCTTACGGAAATTAGATCCTCCAGAATGAGCAGGCTGGTGAGCGGAGACAGCAAAGACCATCTCATCATGGCCAGCAGCGGAAGCTTGGTCTCTGCAGGTAATAAATCTAAGATTTATTAGTTCTTCTTTATTAAAGCCTTTACCCTGATGGTCCTGTTTTATTAGGTGTAGTCAGCTGAAGCTGAACACCTGCGTATGATGTAATTTTACATAAACCTGGGGTTTGTTGATGTGTTTAGGTTCTGCAGATTCTGAGGTAAATGAGGAACTGAAGAAAGAGAAAATTGCAGAGTTAAAGAAGAAAGAGCAAAGCCTTCAAGATCTTCTGGCTGAGAAATTGAGTGACCTTAAGAAGATTTGCCTCAGAGAAGCAGTGAGTGTTTTCTTTTAACTTACAATCACTGTAGTAGATTGATAACTTGCAAATTGTGTAATAAAAAATATCTTTTTGCCCTCTAGGAAATTACAGGTAAATTGCCTAAAGAGTACCCCTTAGCATCAGGAGAGGAGCCTCCTACTGTAAGAAGACGTGTAGGAACAGCTTTCAAACTAGATGACCTTTTCCCTTATGATGCGGTATGTTGCATTTATATTTATCTGCCTTTCAGTACCATGGCTACGTTAAATGGTACTTAATGGCATTTATCAAATGCCCTTTTTTTCCCTACCCCCAGGACCCTCATTTAAGGAATTTAGAAAGCCGGTTTGCTCTACAGCGAAAGATCGTAGAAGCAGCAAAGAAGCTTGCCAATGAAGCAGAGCTCTGTAAAACTGTGAAGAAGAAAAGGAGGAGGAATTTTGAAGATGCTATGAAGATACTTCAAACGATTGAGAATGAAATTAATGAATACAGAGGTCTGAAGGGGAAGAAACCCACACAAAGGGCCTCGCTGATTATAACTGGTACACACCTTTTTTAATTAATTTATTTATTTATTATTATTTACCTGGATGTGAACGAATCCGTTTTTTTGTTATTAATATTCTACTATACATTTATTTAGACTGCATATGTTCATATTAGTTTAATTAAGTTATTGTATGTGGCTAAGGATAGTAATCAGGGTGATTGTGTTAAACGAAAATCTTGATCTCTGTTATAGATGACATGAATGTAGCAGAACTCAGCTCGTTGTCTGACAGCTTAAATCTGGATGATGGTAAAAGTTTTACAAAGTTCACATGCTTAGTCGTATGAAAATTTGAACCTCTCTATACGTTTTAACCTGCGTCTTCTAACACTGTTTGCCGTTTATCACAGACGAGTTTGTCATGCAACGGCAGCGTTCCCGTTCAGTTCAGTGTTCGCCACGGCCTTCTGACAACCTCGGCGTTCCATATCAGTCGAATCGCAGGGGATCCGAAGAACCGCACAACTCTGATAGGTGAGACTTCCTCCCAGCTGTAACAGTCTTCTCTGCGTCTCTCTTAACTGGGGTTTTCCTTGGCATTTGGGTCTTTGGTTGGTTCAGGCTTGTAAAATCGTGTTAAGGCTTGTTAGAAACCAGACATACATTCCAGCTTCGGTTTCTACCTCTGTCTATCCCTCTTATTGTATCTAGCACACTCGGTGTGTTAAAAATAGTGCGAGACAAGCTTGTTCTTGAATGACTGCTAAAAAACTAATTAAATAGGCAGTAAAGGAAAAGGGGTTGTTACAGAGATAGCTTTCATGGAATTATTTCTTTTAAAACGGTAGTGTGTGTTACTTGTGCAGTGTGATGAACAGGTTTTACAGACAAAATCTCTTTCAGCTGTTGTGGTTAAGTTTGATTAATGATGTGCTCGTTTAGCTGTTAATCATAAGTGTAGCAGGTTTTTATTTATCGAATGTTTTCCCATTGGCCCTTAAAGCAGCAGTTTCCGTAATGGAAAGTGCTTTAGAGGAAGTCGACGTTTTGAAAGCAATCTCCTTATCTGCATTACAGATTAAACTATGCTGAAGTCCAAGAACCGTATTCCTACGTCCCTCAGGATGGTTTATCACCGCATAGTAGCCCCTATTACGCTCCCTCCAGGCAAGCGGGGAACTCGCGCAGCATGCCGCCAACACCCCAGCTGACGCGCAACGCCTTCAGCAGCATACAGCTGAGGTACTGATCGCCTCAACACTGTACAGACACCCATCTCCAGCCCTACAACATGCCTCTATATCTGTTTCACTTGGACTAATCTCATTTAGTTTAGCCTCCACTCTGCTGGAACAAATTTACACCATGCATACGTGTGTAATACGGAGTAGAGACGTGGAGAAAATGATTCAGTGAAGTATTGTGATTCTTTTGTGTGGTGATTTGTGTAGCACCACACTAACGAAAATGTTTTTTTGTTTGTTTGTTTTTTTTATGTTTGCATTTGAGGTGGTAAAATGTTGCCATTCCTCGGTAATCCTATAGGTTTTTTGCACTCAATTAGTCACGCATTGGCAAGCAGCACGGTGTCTTATGTGGTACAAGCTAATTAATTGTTACATTTGTTTAAAATTGTAAAAAAAAAAAAAAAACATCAAGATCTTTATAAAATCAAATAGAATCTGAATGCAAATCAAATCGTGATAATGTATTGGGTGGTCACTGGTGATTTCTGTTCCTAATATTTTGCAACATCTAATTACATCTGCAGCCATTAGTTTTGTCAGTGTGATCATGCAAGCTGCTAGTCATGTTCAAATTTTTACTCAGACTTTCTATTTGAAACCTTCTTTATAATGATGCGCAAACACCTTTTTTTTTTTTTGTTTTGTTTTGTTTTTGTAACGCATACAGGTGTGAGGACGACCCATCTGAGCACTTCCGCCAACGCAGTGGCAGTCTGGAGTCGCAGTCCCTCTTTGCCTCCGAGTGTGATGGCCCCGAGCCTGTGTTCACAATCACCCCTGCTGCACGGCGCAGCAACAGCACCGAAGTACTCGATGATGTCTCCTCACACACCAGCCAGTCGAGCACGGAATACTGCGCCCATTCGCGCGCTCGGAACCGCCATCGTCGCCAGAGGAACTGCAACTACGCTAATACGGGCAGCATGCCCAACCTGGCACAGAATAATCCTCTGTGCCACAACTACAGAGCACAGCCGATGCCCACCCCAAAAGCCTACTACGTCGCTGGATACCCCTGCTATGCAGAACCGTACACCAACGGCAGCTATGCGTACGAGGATGAAGCGGCTGGTCACTATAGTGTAAATCCTTCCTACCAGACTATGTCTTACCATGCACAAGATCAATACTGTGACTATAGTCACACTGAGATGGACAGCGTGAGCCAGAATCCTTACGCTACACTGAGGCAGGCAAGGAGTCGTCCGCCATCGAGGAACGAAAACCTAACAAAGAACATGCAGAAAGCGATAGTGGCTGAGCACTTACGGGGCTGGTATAATCGGAACACAATACACAAGCCCATGTCGTACGAGTATGAGAGGGAGTCCCAGCAAAGCCTGGACTACAGGATGGCACACCATGCTTACAGCTATAATGACCGCAGTTCCCCATACGCCTCAGGTTAGTCATTTCTGCTTTGACATGGCACAAATGGTCAAACCGTCCTAAAAATAAAACTTTTTGGAGCTGTCAGGATTTTGAGCAGCAAATAAAAGAATAAACTAGAGACAATTACTGGACAAATTGTGAAGAAGGGCCACGTGCATACTTCACTTTTCCTAGGCAGATTAGTGAAAATGGTTTCTTTCTGGGGGGGGGACGTGGACAGAGCAAGTGTAACCTGATCTCTTTCAAAGACTTATGAAATGGCAAAGTGAGTGTGTGTGCTGCTTCTTAAAGATATACCCAGAACAGTTAGTGCTAGGGTGTTAATTTTTTTGGAGCAGTCAAGAGACGTGGAGACCGGAGGTAGTTTTTTTTGCTTGGCATATGTGATCTTTTGGCCACCACTATAATGTTTGTGAGGGTGTGCACGGAATTGAGGGGGAGATGCTGCCTGAATTAGGAACATAGGAGTGCTGTGAAAACCTTTGGTCCTAACCCTTAGAAAAGTAATTGCAAGCCATTCCTGGGAGGTTTCTGAAATAGATAACACAGTAAGATGTAGTATATAAGAGTCACTAAAGGTTAAGAAAGGAAATGTGCGTTTTTAATTTAATGCACTCCCTACAAAGACATTTGTTATATATATTTTCTACACCGACTTGATTTGCATTGTTCTTGATTTCCAGTATCTGCAGTACCCAACACGGCAAACTGGCGTGATCACTTGTCCGTGGGTATATCAGACTACAGCATGGGTCTTCATCCACAGCATACCTATGGCTTCAACTCAGTCCATCAAAGTCACCTTCCACAGAGCCGGTAAGAGCCTCTAGACTTTAATTACCTTGTAGTCCATTACAGGAATTGTCTTAACCACAGTGTCCTGCACCTTATGCCTCAGGAATGTACTAATTGCAGAGGATCGGTTCACTGTTTATCTGTGCAGTGGACCTGTACTCAAAATACATTTTTCTGATTCCTGCTCATTACATCTTTTGTGATTGGAGATTATTACTGTTGGTGTTCTATGGTTTACAATTCAGGAGAGCGTAGGACTTCACTCTTGTACCTATGTTCTCTACAATGCCTGCATTTCCTCTCTCCCACTGCTTTTCTCCCATCCTCTTTTCCCGTAGACATGCCTTCAGTCCACCCCCTGCACCCTCCTGGCACTACCCACCTCCTTCCTTCTTACCCAGTGCTTGTTCTTCCTCATCCTCTTACTTCTCCCTCCCTCCACCTCCTCCTTCCCGCTATCGTGTGGAGCACTCGGGCTGTGATGGTTCTGAAACTGACATGGTTAATAAAGCCTCCTTGCTAAATGTAGCCCTTGATAGTAAGTAAAATGTGCTTAGTTCTATGTGTATTCTTTTCTGTTTTGTGAGTCGAGTTATAGAAGTCTCTGGTTGTCTGTGCTCCATGTTGTTTGTGGTTTGTGTGGTATTTCTGGGTGTGTCCTGCCATCAAAGGAAAGTTGCATGGCTTTAAATGTATCTGTTTCTCTAGACAGAAAGGTCTTAACATCATGTTCTTGGTGCACACAATCCTAGATGTGTGTGCAGAGACAACACACACAGGTTTCTGCTTTATCTGACTAACCACCATTACTTTCATGCCAGCCACCAGCCCCATCTTCTAGCTCCGCCCCCCGGCCCCAGAGCTCCGTCTCCGTTTGCTAGGAGGAGCCCAGCTCCAGGAACTTTAGACATGCCTGGTGCTGTTGCCAGTGGTTATGACCAGGACTATTATTACACTCAGTGCTAGTGCATCTTGCAGCACTAAACAATGTGGTGAGCTGCATACAAAAACCCCACACTGCTTCTCTAACCTGTGTGCTTAATTAACTTCTGTCATTCCTAACAATCATTTCTCTGATGCACTAAACCTGTCTAGTGGCTCAGCTTTATAGGCTGCTGTATAGGTTTGTGTGTTCAGTGGTGGTGGGTTGGTCCTGTGTGCCGGGCATCAAGCTAGACGGGTGGCGTCTTGTTCCGAGGACGATCATGTGACGTTGTACTTGTGATTGTGCACGCTTTTCATCAGATGTCTGAATGTTTTAACCCCATTTATTTGTTGAACAAACCTACTCATAACCATTTTATGAGAACACAGTTCAATCCTCTTAATAATTACAATTCGTTATTCCCATAAAACCTGAGGAAGAAAAGCCTACTGCACACCATCGTAATGCAGCTGTTTCAGGCCATGCGTTTGATTTAATTTAATGTCGACAAAGCAGGGGTTAAAAGATTTAGAACTATTTGGGCAAAAATCTGTTTTCCTGATGCACTTTTCTCATGCCATGTTTTCTGTTTCAGGTCATACGTAGACGTAAACCAAATGGATTCATACATGAGTAGCCCTGTGGACAGTTTTGACTCTGAGGATCAGACACTTTACTGGCATGCGGACTCCAAGCCTGGAACTATAGTATAGGAAATTAAGAACTTCATGCTTTGTGCCTTTTTCAGATCCCTGTTTTTTGTTATTTTTTTACCCGAGTGAAAAGTTCAAGCATCAGTGTTTTTTAAAGGAATATTACCTAACAAGGAATGTACATGGCTGGCATTCAGAGAGCACAAGTACCCATTCCCTTTGCAACAGAACCGAAATTGGCCTTTGGAACACTCTGGAAAACAACGCATTTTGAGTGTGTGTTTGGTACTAGCACTTCTGGAACTTGGCCTGTCCTAATAAATGCCTGCTGTGGAGTTTCTTTGAGATGTTTTTAATATATGGTAATAGCGATTCGGCCAATGTGGTATCCAATCCAAATCGCCTGGACCATTCCATTGCCATGGAGGGATATTACAATCGTAAATCCTCTTCACGGACACAAAGCAAATATTAATATGAAGGACTAAACTCAGCTGGTTCCTGTTGTGTGAAGCATGGACTTTTTGCAGTTTGTTTAAAGAACGTGGCGGATTAATCTTTATATTGCTATTGAAGTTTACTCTCCTATAGGGAAATTTATTTTTACTAAAATTATTATGCAAAACAATTGGATTTACAAGGGCTTTGAACATGGCTATGCAAGAAAATGGTTCATTCAGTATTTTTCTGTCGTGTTGTCCCACTCCTGTAGGTGTTGCTCTTTTAATCATGTGTTTACTAGCTGAATTTTTTACACAAATTTTTTTTTAATACACTGTGTTGCACATGTTTGTCCATCTGCTGTGTGTATTATGTATGTCTTTATAAAAAGACCAGGAGTCAGTATCATCGTATTGACAAGATTAACACTGCTTTGAAATGGTGTTTTAAAAACGCAGACCACCTTACAGCCATGTTCTTAATACTGTAGGTTGCCCACCTCATATACATGTAAATCATGCCCCGGACTATTATCACCTGATACAATATCATGACACCTAGGTGCCGATTCAATTTGTATTGCGATCCTGTAAATTTTATAAATATCCTGATTCTATAGTAATTAATTAATTAATATTAATTCACAATCCTTTTTTTTTTTTTTTTTAAGATTTTCTTAGAAAAAACTTGGCAAATAATTTGCTCGTATCACTTGGGTAGAACCGTGATACCTAATTGAATCGATTTCAGACACACACACACCTCTGCTTATTAATAAGCATCAAAACAGAAGTTTTTTTTTTTTTTCTTCTTCTTGCAGATTACTTGGTATTCCCCTAAGCCCAAAATGTTTAACTTCACACCATTTTTTTTTTAAATCTGACAGCATCCAATAGCATAAACTAAAGACTGGTGTTTGCCTTCTCTCTCTCTATCTCTGGCTTCAGCCAAGAGGCGATGTTTAGAAGCAACTGAATATTCAAGCCAGGTGTGCTCAATTAGAGCTGGAGCTACACTGGTAAACATCCAGAA
>JAOTQY010000015.1:6078218-6094207 GCA_026413445.1 Dolichallabes microphthalmus
GCGATGAATGAAAATGTCACTTTGCGCCACCTGGCGGCCATTTTACGAATGACTTGGAATGCAGCTGATTAATTTTGGCCGCTGTCGCCTTTAAACGGCGGTGAGCGCGACGGTAATAACCATTCCGAATGAGTAACCACTGTACTTTATCAGCCATGACTGTGTAGGTCAGACAATGAGATTGGCGTGTGTTTCGTACATATGGAGATTTTAGAGGCCACAGACAGCACTGATGATGTCACGTCTAAACAGCGATTTGTTTCCTTGTGCCGGTGTGATTGGCTTCCATATCCGAGTACACTATACTGAGCCCAAGACCAGCTCTTCAAGTTCACGAGCCTGGAACAATTGTTTTCTCACTTATCACAATGAACCAGATTTTGGGGTCATGTTTTCTCAGAAGCGCAGTGGTGTAGTAGTTAGAACTGTTGCCTTGAACCTCCATGGTCCGGGTTCGATTCCCGGCCAGGCTCGATTCCCATCTCTGTGTGCATGGAGTTTGCATGTTCTCCTCATGCTCGGTGGGTTTCCTCCGGGTACTCCGGCTTCCTCCCACAGTCCAAAGATATGCAGGTTAGGCTAACTGGCGTTCCCAAATTGCTGTAGTGTGTGCCCTGTGGGCCATGTGGGCCCTGCGATGGATTGGCACCCTGTCTAGTGTGTACCCTGCCTCGTGCACTAAGCCTCCTGGGATAGGCTCCAGGTCCCTGTGACCCTGAATACAGGATTAAGTGGTATAGAAGATGAGTGAGTGAGTATTCTCAGAAACGATCCCTGGGACCCGTTGAAGTTGATTTTGTTACCATTCCAGTTTTTCTCCTTTTTTCTGCTTATGTTAATGTTATAGAGAGTTTTATGACTGAGTTACTAATCCTCTTAATGGAAAAACGGTTTTTAACCACCTTGCATGAACAGGTGAACCTGAAAAGCGGCGTGCCTCCTGACAGCATGAACGAGACATGCACAGCCGGGGCAGGCTCTCTCCTGGTCGAGTTTGGCATCCTAAGCCGTCTGCTTGGTGACTCCACGTTCGAATGGGTGGCAAGAAGAGCTGTCCGAGCTCTCTGGAACCTGAGGAGCAACCAGACAGGGCTCCTGGGTAAGGCCAGCTACAGCCTCTATGTTTTACAAGCATCTCATTAAGCAACATTATTTTCAGTTAATCTGACTTATGTGTTGTCATAAGAGTCGGACAAGACAGAGTGGACCTTGAAACGGGGGGAAATCATGATCATGTTCATTTAATTGTCTGAAGACAAAATCGCACTCTCTTATCTAGAAAGCTAATCTTTTTCTTTATTAACAATTTGTCCTTCATGGTGGTCCTGTGATATACCTTTTCCAAGGCTGAGCAGGTCGAGGGGTGACACAAACTGCCCATAACCTCAGACAAGGCTGTAGACCAGCCATTATAAATTTACAGCACACTTGTACGCAAGTGCAAGGTAGATGTACTTGATAAGGTAGCCAAAGAGTGCATGTTAATAATTTGTACTGCTGGGAAGGTAGTGTTTAATTTCTGTGTTTCACTTTTACCGTATTTTGATTTCAGGGAATGTGGTGAACATCCAGACTGGCCAATGGGTTGGGAAGCAAAGTGGCCTGGGCGCAGGCATGGACTCGTTCTACGAATACCTGCTGAAATCTTACATTCTCTTTGGAGAAAAAGAAGACTACAAGATGTTCATGGCTGCTTATGAGAGCATTCAGAGCCACCTGAGGAGAGGGTGTGTATTTGATGTGCTCCTGTCATGCATGAGTGCAGAATCGTTTCCATTCACCTCCTCATTAAAACACTTGGAACTAATGGGAACTTCGGAGACACACACAATGTTCAATATTTGCTAAATAAATAGTGAAAATGTGATGCATGCATTTTAAATGGTACTATATATAGACTAGTGTCATTTTTATAACAAACAGGAGCAGTTGCTTGTTATTGACTTGACCGGTTCTCATGGTAATCTGGATGCTTCCTAGTTACACCAGTCATGGGTACCCATCACAACAGGTTGGCTAGCTATCATTTCTGGCAAGTCAGAGATATTGTTTGTCTTGCTTGCCTTTTGATTATTTAATTGCATCCTCCTCAGAATATTTGCCTAAAAGAAGCTGATGAACCAGATGTATATTTGCACAATAACAAATAAGAACCTGTCTGTGATCTATAAGATGTCGGATATGCTGGTTGTAGTATTCTATTATATAGCATATTAACCCTAGGGTAGGTTTAGAAATTGACATGGTTGTAATAAAAACTACCTCTCTTAAAATTGCCTTTTAAGAAAATCACTAATGCACTACTACTACTACTATCACTACTACATAAACTACTGAAGACCATTCCTGGAGAAATTGTGAAAGAACATGATCAGGCCAAGATCAGGCCATTTGCTTGTCTTGTCGTATAAGTTTGTGTGTGTGAGGATGCATGGTTTGGCCTGGTTGTCTTAGTAACACCTGTGGCTGCACGTCTGATTCACACACTGAGAATGTAACTCGACACCAGAATGCAGAATGAATGTGAAAATCCGGTTTTTGTCAGGTTCCAAACAACCCTTGATGGCTCCCAAATGATTTGACCAAGTTCCATATTTAAAGTTTATTGCAGAAGATGCTGCTTTCCCGGGTTTAGACTGGGTGTGCGCAAATTTGCAAGCACATTGTTGAGAGAGAGAGAGAGTTTGACTCAGTGTGTGTCCACTGTAGAAACCCCCGTGTACTATATGGGGTGACATTTGCCTTGATTTTAGGCCTATTCATTTTTATTTGACATGAACAGTGCGTTTTGCATCAAAGTCGAGATTGTTTCATTGGCCCTGCTGAATTTGTTAAAAGATTTGTGGGGGCAGGTGTGAGCCATCACTGTTGGTAAGTTCGATACAAATGTAATGAGCTGCCAAAGTTTTTGCGCTCGGTTATTAGAGTAACAATAGTAATACTAACATGATGGTAAAGAAAATAATTATGATGTGTGGTTTTTTTGTTTTGTTTTTTTTTACAGGAGGGAGGCATGCAATGAAGGAGAAGGTGACCCTCCTCTTTATGTAAATGTGAACATGTTTAATGGACAGATCATGAACACCTGGATTGACTCTCTTCAGGCATTTTTTCCTGGACTGCAGGTCTCTTAGTCTGATTATCTTTCATTTCTAACGTATAATGGATGCCCTGAGGTTTCACTGAAAACCTTGCACTCACATTTTTCCCCAAAAATGTTGTATTCTGTGCAAAGGAATAACAGAAGAATTTAGATAAACTGTAAATGTGTCAGTTTTAATTACTCTAGTAATTAGAGAGAGTGGTTTAAGAAAAGCTGCTTATCTCTTCTGCACCAACACTGCTGAGACATTCTGCCCAGCGCCAAGGGTATTCAGAGTTCCCAAACTGAACACAAGCCCTTCCAGTGGGCATATATTTTATCACCATGAGGAAAAAAAAAGTCACCTTGAGTTATTTGTTTATCATTTTTCACGATTTTGTCAGGTTTTTTTTATATATTTTTTTATGCTGGTTTACAATTGGGTTTAAAACCATAACTTGGACTTGAATTTGGCAACCTTGGATATCTTGTTGGCAGATCATTTGTTTATTATTGGTTTGTCACACTTGTGGTCATAGGATCTTCATTTGCATGTCCCCAGGATGTCTGTAGCGCAGGATGAATGTCCTCGTACATATTTAAGAGGTCATTCTTTTTTTTTCCTCCTCCCATTTTTATTTATCAGGTTTTAAATGGAGACGTGGAAAACGCCATTTGTCTCCATGCCTTCTACTATGCAATCTGGAGGCGTTTCGGGGCATTACCGGAAAGGTACAACTGGCAGCTGCAGGCTCCAGATGTGCTCTTTTACCCTTTAAGACCTGAGCTAGTTGAGTCTACATACCTGCTGTATCAGGTACAAACACTTGTTTTCATTTTCTGTTTGCTACAATGTTTAACTCTCATTGGCCATTTATTTATGAAAGGAGCCCTAAAAATAGCATATTCCGTCACTGGGAACTATGTATGAACAGATATTTGTCTGAGCTTTAAAATGTCATGAGATTTTAAACTGGGCAGTGATTTGAGTGCAAATGAAGAGTCTGTTTGAGCATGTAGAAATATTCAGTATTTTATTTGCATGTTCTATGAATATGCACATCCTGGTTTACCACAGGTCCAGTATTCATAATAAACACTGCACCATTAAACACCAGTAAAATGGAAATAACTTCATGGACGGGATGCCTTTAACATTTCATAAGAATCTAGGCATTTAGTTTAAAGAAAATATTTAATATAATTATAGTTAAAGGAGTTGGGGTTATGGAGAAGTCTGCTAGTAAGAAACATCAGTCTGTATTTACCTCTGAGGTCTGTGTAGGATTTGTTGAAGCTGTGTTTTAGTTTTTAGGTTTATAGAAATCTAAAATGAAAAATGATGCAACTTATTAAAGTAGAAAGATCAAATTGACTTGGTGTAATATCAGAGTCTTTGAAAATTGAAAGCAAATATGAATTGAATGGATTTTTTATTATTATTATTATTTCCCTCAAAGGCCACCAAGAATCCTTTCTATTTACACGTCGGCATGGACATACTTCAGAGCCTTGAAATGAATACCAAAGTCAAGTAAGCATCATAAGGATTCTTTCAAGCACACACATGGGAATGCGATGTCTTTAAGTCTAACAAAAGGGTTAACCAGTATGTTTTTATACCTGACTGTTCTTTGCAGATGTGGCTATGCCACTCTCCATCATGTCGTAGACAAGTCAAAGGAGGACCGCATGGAGAGTTTCTTTCTCAGTGAGACCTGCAAATACCTGTACCTGGTATGTGCGCATGTCCCTTAATAAATTTGTCTTTCTTACGGTCTTTACATACCAGGGGTAAGGAAATAAATGGTACGAAAAAAAAGTGAAAAACAAGTGACTATACTGCACCCAAACACAATCAACATGCTGTTTATAATGGCAAAAAATATAGAATTTCTCTGTTGTAGCAGGATGGTGCCAGGAAATGGAATATTTCCTTATTGACGATAAACTATAATATCGCTTTATGCTGCTTGTCATTGTACACTACTCTCGGACTGACCGACTGACCGTATAAACACAGCGTTGTCGTAATGAAACTCTTCGGCTTTCCGTCTCCACACACTGTCCTTGTGCTGGTTGTTTTTGTAATTTTAGTCCATTTTATCAAGAAGAACTACATTAGCTGAAACATATGGTCCACAGTGTTGAATGTTTTTGAGTGACAGTACAACAAGCTGCATTGTGATTCCTTGTAAATGCCACTTTTGTCTTTGACACTAATATTCTATTGGGAGGTTATTGGGTTGAAAAATATTAATGTGAATAAATAAAACCAGAAATTTCCCGCTGGTGTGTAAAGACCTTTAGTTACCTTTAGATTTTAAAAATAAAAGCACTGAGGCACTTTGTACATCAGTATTAATTATTATATATGTATTAATTATTATAATGTTTAAAATTATAATTAATCTTTGTTAAAAAGATGATTTGGTTGGTGTACAACTACACTTACTGTACCATACTCATAACATAACTTCAGTACAATACATTATACCGTACTAGTGCAGAAAAGTACATTTTATAAGACATTTTCCAAAATCTGTGAGAAGAAAAAAAAATCTTTATCCTGATGTGCTTTCTTTTCAACAACTTTTAACAAAATGCTATGATTCCAGACTGTACCATCCACCAGTACATTCGTATTTTTCTGATTATACCTTTGATCAACACCCATGTCTGCTGCTACTCACTGCTTCATGTTGACCTTCCACAGCTCTTCGATGAAGACAACCCTCTGCACAAGTTTGCGAGCAAATACATTTTCACAACAGAAGGTCACGTAGTGCCCATAGATCCACGTTTCAGGCAGAAAAGCTGGGAAGAACAGGTCCCATGTAAGGAGTTCACCAAGGAACCTCCAGCCAACATCAGCAATGTAAGAATACAGTGTGTGACATGTTTATCAAATGCTCTGGTCTTTTTGTTAACATGCATGTTTGTTCACTGGCTAAAGTTCACAAATCTCAGATACCAGCAGTTGATGGCAACAGTGCACTTGAACAGTTGTTCGCCATGAAGCAGAGCCATGGGGTCGGTGTTGAAAATCGAGCTAGATGCATTTGTAATTAATCCTTAAAGCTTTTCATGAATCTTCAAATTGAGACACGTCTCTTGGGTGGGATTAATCTAAAATTCAATAACCCAAGGTGTCCATGCTCTTGCAGTCAAAAAAATCCCTGCAATTTTCTAGCGTTATTATTAAAGTACAGTATTATAAATACTTTTCACAAAGCATGAGAAGCATGCATCTAAGCATTATAAGCACACATGTTTTATGTTAAACATTTATTGGGGCCTCCGAATGGCACAGTGGTAAAGTGCTCGCCCTATCATCTGTAGATCGCTGGTTCGGTTCCCGGGTTCTGTAATCTCTCGCAGCCGGAGGTCTAGAGAGAGCTGATTGGCCGAGCTCTCTCAGAGGGGAGGGATGAGAGGTACTTAGTTCTCCCACATTAATCACTGCTCTACATCCAATCAGTGTCATCTGTGAGCTCACGCAAGCGGAAGGAGCAGATAGCGCTGTCCTCCGAGTGCGTGAGCGAGTGAACGGTGCGTGAGCGAGCAGTTCGAAAAGATGCAGTCGGCTGGTATCACGTGGTCCTGAGAAAACACGTGATGGTCTTTGGCCCTCTCTCGACCGAGTGGTAGTAGTAGCCTTAATGTGGGAGCCCCGTAATGACGGGGAGGAATTGGACACGACTAAATTAGGGAGAAAATCCGGGGGGGGGAATAATAATAATATTTTTTTTATGATTAACCTGAACAGAATGTAATGGTGAATCATAATTTGCTCTTTTATGATCAGATAATAAGTGTACAGGTGTATTTCTTGTAGTGCGAGCGGATATCTGAGGAGCGCCGCTATGGTCTTCCCCTGAAGAGTGTGTACATGAGACAGATTGACCACATGGTTGGCCTTTTGTGACCTCATCGCCATTCGACTGGAGTTTTACACAAGCTTAACCCTCTGGAGAGGTTTAGCAGCATGGCTGTCCAAACTGAGAATTTTTTTTTAACTATTATTATTGTTTGTTTGCACAAGAACCTCAACAGCTCAGTGGTCCAGCATATTTTCCTTATGCTGATTAATCTAGGAAAACATTGACCTTGCATTCAGTGCAAGATTCTTTAACAAGGAGATAATTTGGAAGATATGATGTAAATCAGGATATTTCCACATTTATTTTAACATTGTTAATCGTGAATTGGCATTAAGTTTGGCCGGTTGGTATTTTACAAATCAGCCTGCATTCCACTCCTTAAAGATTTTTTTTTTCAAATTTGCTCTTACCGTTTTTCTCCTTGTGTTACCTTTATATAAGGGTTTATATTCCAGTAGTTTACTGAGGGATCATCACTCAACATCAGTGTAGACTTCAGCTCGTTCATTGTTCTTTCTAAACATGCCAAGATCTAGATAGAGATCTTACTTTTTACATACATCTGCAAAGATTCCTGCAAGAAGTTCATCATGTGATGTACATTACACACGTCTGACTCATGACGGGAAGTCTCCGAGAGCGTGATTATGAACCTTATTTGTAGCATTTTAGCTTTGTAGGATTGTTTCCAACATTTATTTCAGTGTCAAAAATCTTTATTCAGGGCTGACTGGTGCTCTAAGAGTAGCAGTGTTTTTGTTCCATGATTTATATACTGCATTTCAGTGCCAAATTTTATAGTAGAAATGGACCCTAGATAGTTTTTGTTGCATTTTAAGCTTGTCGTTTGCTCTCTCGTGAATAGCCGGTCTTAGCTTAAGCTTCCTGTGGAGAAGATTTAACAAGCTGCACCATGTGCCTTCCGAAAAACATGCCGCAAATGAAACTGTTTACGAGACCTTTATTAACTCAGCAATACCTTGTTGTTCTGTGCTTTTGCTGTTGAATTAGAAATTTTGTTGTGTTGTAGTGCCACAGCACAGACAAGGTGAACTTCTTTTCCACTGCAGCCATCTGAGTGTCTTTTAACCTTCCCCTGTATTATATTTCTGTTGCATTGCTGCTGTTAATTTTGTGTTTTTTTTTTTTGTTTGTGTTTGTGTGTCTAAAGTCTCACTCATATACATGATGATGGAATAGCTGCATCATGTGATGGGTGTGTGCCTTATACAATCTCTGGCTCGTCCTCAGGATCAACTTTTTTTCATGATGTATTCATACAGCAACATTTGGAATAGGACTGGTATGAATGTTGTATGAGAACTTGAAAGTATTGGTCAACGTTTATATCGATATGTGATTTCAGAACAAAGCCAAAAAACGGATTTTGGGGTTTTTCTTAAGGGGCTATCGATCAACACTTCATCAGAGAATTTCACATCTCTAATCTTGTATATGGACTTTTATCTTGATTGATTTTTATTTGGTTTACTTGATGATTGATTTCATTGTTATGATTCCATGACCATCACTGAGTGGTGTTATGGATTGCATATGTGGCTAATGTGAGATGGAAATCATATGTAATGTTTCTAACTGAATTGAATAAATGTGCAATGAGGTGTTTTAAGGGCTTCCTGAAACTGACACAACACGGAGTTTTATTCATTTCTAACATGTTACAAAATAATCTTTGCTATTATATAATTTATATATCTCAGCCATGTTCTAGTTTACTTGTCCACTTCCTCAGATGGTCAAATAAATAAAATAAAACTTTTAAAGTGCATGATCAGTAAAAAGTTTGGACACACCTTTTTAACTCCATTAGTCTTTCCTGAATTTTATTTGTCTCTAAACTGTAAAACAATACTGAAGATATCCAAAATGCAATAATCTCCTTGGGACAGTTGATATTGATATGTCTTGACTTATGCTCTGTAAAGTCTTCATAACAGCTCTAATCTGAGGTGCTGTTAATTTGTCATTTTTGAGACTGGTGACTTGTGAAATGTAAGTCTCCTCTGCATCAGAGGTAAGTTTTGGTCTTGCTTTCCTGAAATGGTTTTCATGAGAGCCAGTCTCATCATGGTGCTTAATGGGTTTTGTAAATGCATGTGACAATACTGTTCTTGAAAGAAATATTCCAGAACTGCTGACCTTTGTGGCTTAAAAAAACACTCTTGTTGTTGTTTGTTACTCTTTTACCCAATTCCGTATGTATTATTCACTTATACAGTATTATTCTAGAATGTAGAAAATAAATCCAATCTTGTGTCCACACTTTTGACTGGCACTATATTTTAGCTGATCAACATTTCTGTTTTGTTGGGGGGGGGGTTCACTGAAATGGTTTAAGGAGTATTAAAAAAGGAACTGACTCACATGCGAGGGGGATCAGAGTCACCAGAACTAAAGTCAATTGAACACCGAGATTTTCGACTGAAATGTTCCTAAGAAATCACTTGGATGTGGAATATCTTTGTTCATTCCTGCAGTACAGTTCCAGAAAGTTTTACGCACATTCGAAAAATAAACAGAAACCTACAGAGTTTGTGTGAGTGTGTTTTTTGTTGTTGTTTTGTTTAATTTTTTTCCCTACACTATTCCGTGTGGTCGCTAGTTATTGTAGTCCCTGAAAATCTCAGATGCTAAGCAATTTCTGGAATCCTCATAACAACCATGCCAGGGTTAAAGTCACAGAGATCACACATTTTCCCCATTCTAATAACTGAAGTGCTTAACCCATATGTGTGAAACGACTTTAATAATTTAAGTATTTAACATACTGTAACTCCTCTGGGTTTGTTTATTAGATATTTGTTACATTATAAAGACAGCTAGATGTGTGTGAAATGATGCACAAAGAAAAATTGTAAGATTTTTGTCTACAGAAGCTTTATTGTTTCTTTTGATACAGTACATTTTTATGCTCTTGTCCACATTGTTTTTTTGTTTTTTTTTTATAAAGCCAATTGAAGGGAGCCTTGATATCCTGTGCAATTTCTCAGTTCAAACTACACTGAACATCATTAAATTAAATGAGCTACACATCATTAGAACATAGTATTTTATATCTGAAGTTTTTTCCATCAATACAATGGATACTGTATTTGAATACATAACTGATAAATGGGAAATTCTCATAAGCCAATAATTATCCCCTACGCTGCTTGCAATGCAACATGAGTATCTGTGTTTTAGATGTCATTTTAATGAAATGCATATGCAGGTGTTTTAAAAAGATACCATGCACCAAAATCCAAGACTATGATACAGAACCCTGCATGAAAGTATAACAGCTGTGAATCATATAGTCCTTAAAAGGCCCTTAACCTGATAGAAGCTAACATGACAAAAGAGCGTCGCAGCTTCATAATGCAGCTGTTAACATGCTGCTACAATTATGTTTCTTTACTGTAAAAGACACTATTGGGACCCTGTGACTTTCTATGTTTTTTTTTTTGTTGTTTTTTTTATTGGAATAAGGAAAGACATCAACCAGGTTCTCTTTCTAGGTTCCAGGTGTGTTTGAAATGTAGAATCTTGGAGAAAGAAAATATAGATGTCATCCATGCCTAGGAATGAAGAATAGAATTAAATATGTTGGGTTTCCAGAGTTTTATATCATACAAGATTATAAACGTCATATTGACACAACATGGGTGTGTAAATCATTATTGGCCTTAAATATTATTGCAAACACTTTATTTGTGTGATTTGGTTGTTGTTATATTTAATCATATCTGGATATGCTAAATTTTTAATATAATTTATGAATGGCATTTAGTACCATGCAGTATGTGTTTACAAGTTGATTATATAACATTATAAATAATAGAATATTATTAAGGAAGAGAGAAGTAGAGGCCATTATATTTGCTATAGCTAACATAACATTTTGTTTTCGTGCCATAGAATTAATAATACCACTATAATACTGTACATTTTTTCATACCAAATTACCCTTTTGTTTCTATTATAACAGCTGTAGTTTAAAAGCATCTTACTTTTTCCTCAAGAGTGAAACGTGTTTAAAAGAGACCACAGTCCTTGAGGTTTTCTTTGATGATAATGTCTGTCACGGCATCGAACACAAACTTGACATTCTCCGTGTCTGTGGCACAAGTCATGTGTGAGTAGATTTCTTTGATGTCTCGCCGCATGTTCAAGTCCAAGAACTGCACCTTTATGTAGTTACCGGCATCTTCATACGTGTTTGGCCCTAAACAGAATAGTAGAACAATGTGTTACTTGTTAGTATTAAAACTATTATCAGATTAAAATTTTTTTACTAGACACTACATCATGGGAGATGCCCTGACAACTATGTCATGTTAACAATGTGATATTTTAAATTACTGCTATAGGCAATACAAGTTGGGAACAAAATGAGGGAACCTCCAACTTTAACTGCCTTGTCAAGCAGTTAATTTGTTAGCCAGTGTTTCTACATATACATTGTGCTGTGTAACCTGACGATAATCAAGGTATTGTAAACAGTGAATGAATAGTCAAGCACAAAAGTATTTGAATAGCAAAATAACTTTTTTTTTGTCTATGTGCACCACCACAATGCATATGAAACAATTGTTATGTGATTGAAATGTAGACTATTATCCATAATTCAATTACTTTAATTAAAATATTGCATTACCATAGAAGAATTAATCATCTGACTGATATAAAATAACAATGTATAGATGTATGTCCTGACTTGGATTTGTTCATGGGAACTCTCATAATATGGTCTAAAGAGGTGTTGATGCATGTGACAAAGACAATTATTAGGCTAAAAAAAAAAAAAAAGACCCATCAAGAGAGTAGAAACTTCACAAGTGGGCCATAATCATCCATTATTTTATAATGAAGGAATGCACTGGCGAGCTCAATAACATCAAAAGACCTGAAAAACTACTGAAGACAACTACTTTGTCATCTTGGAATACAGAAGACAACTAAAAATATATATTTTTAAACTACGTTGTCATCTTGTCATGTCTTTCCACAACTGCAGTATAATATCAGGCAGCTCCTTGGGCATGGTGCCTTCTTCAGACCTGTCAGCTAAATGCATTAGCTTCCTGCCATTGTCCTGTAGAACAAAATTCATACACACACAGCTGGTTGTACAGAAGATGATCACAGAATTGGTGCATTGTTAAAGTAAAAACACCTGATGGCTTCATTTCAATTTCATTGTTGTGGTGGGGTGCAGAGGCTGAAATTACGAAACTTGCTTTGCCATCCAAATACTTATGGACCCAACCATTTATAGGGAGCAAAATGTGTGATGGACTAGGATGAAAAGCATTGTTTCTTAAATGTTTGCTAGAATTACCATCATATTCAGGGAAGCACATGCTTAAATGGGCTTTCTTGATCTTCTCAAGGAAGACATCTTTCTTGTTGAGGAAGAGTACAATGGAAGTAGTAGCAAAGTAGCGGTGGTTGCAGATACTGTTGAACAAGTGGAGACTTTCATGCATTCGGTTCTATAAGAGACAAAGGGAAAGAGTGGAATTTTTTCCCAGCGCCATGATTATCAAGGCTCCAGCTAAAATTTGAACAAATCAGACGGCAATCCCTGAAGCTTGACATTAGCATTCATGTGATCTCACCACTTCATCATCCTCCACCAGCACCATGTCGTAAGCACTCAGAGCAGCAATGAAAATGATGCAGGTAACACCTTCAAAGCAGTGGATCCATTTCTTCCTCTCAGAGCGCTGGCCTCCTACGTCAAACATCCTAAGCACAAACGATAGTGAGATGTTCTCTAGTCAGTGATGTCTTCTCAAACAGTCTTGTCATGTCAGTGTTATGTCAGTGTTATCATAGCAATAACAACCCAACAACATAAAGCAATTAAGACCATGCAAACGTCTCCCCTCTAACTATTTTTTGTGTGTTTTGTTAGCTTGTACCTGAAATTGAGGTCCTTAAAGGAAAACTGGGTCTCGATGATACCAGTCGTCTTAACTCGAGAACGCAGTACATCCTGCTCAGTTGGGACATAGCCGGGCTGGATCAACCTTTCCAAATCATTCAAATAACTAAATGATAGGAGTTGTATGGTCACTGGTTTTTATGTCACTGGAGACATTTGGATGCTGCTAAAATTGTGAATAGGCCACTAAGGTGCTTCTAATCCAACTAGGAGGGTATAAACTATATGGCCAAAAGTTTGTGGACACATAACCATTACGTCTGTATTCAAGCCTTCCCAAACTGTTTCCAAAAATTTTGACAAAAAAAGCACAGTTGTATTGGGCTGCCTTTGTATGCTGTTGCATTACAATAACTGGAATTACGGGTCCGAAGCATGTTCCAGCATGACCCACCCCTGTGCATCAAGGGAACTTGCCTGCCAAGTTTGCAAATAAAAACTCAAGTAGTCTGCACAAAGCCCTGACCTCATCCCCACTGAACACATACCAGGCATCCGCTCTAACATCAGTACATCTAGTGGAAATTCTTTCCAGAATAGTGGTGGTTATTATAACAGAATTAATTAAACATTAAAAAAATTAATATTAAATGTCCACAAATGTTTAACCATATAACAGTTTTTTTTAACTGATTAAACAGTGATATTTAAACATACTATCCAGCCGAGTCATTGAGTTGGTATTCTGAGGCTCTGTCGAAGCATGCTTGGATGCCAGTGTCTTTCCACAACTGCAGTATAATATCAGACAGCTCCTTGGGCATGGTGCCTTCTTCAATCGTGTCAGCTAAATGCATTAGCTTCCTGGCATTGTCCTGTAGAGCAAAATGCATACACATATAGCTGGTTGTACAATATACTATCATAGGAATATTCAACATATACAATGTACAATCATAATGAGAAACTTTCGGTCTCATGATGTCAAGACCTGCTGGGCAGCATCTCCATAGCTAATATTGAGCGTGTTCATAGCTTTTACAATAGCCATAATCGACTGCAAAGTGTTGCTGTAGATGATGGTAATAAACTCCAGGCACTCTTCTAGGGAGTAACCATCTTTATGGATAATTCTGTAGAGAAAACAGACACATATATGAAGGAATGCATATTTTGAAACTAAAAAAAAAAAAAAAAAACTTTATTTCCTAAACACTTACTTCATCTGTTTGACAATTGTGCTTTTTCCTGACTCGCCAGCTCCTGTGAAAATGTAATGCAAAGTAATGAAGGTTTGACATTGAATATGTTTAATATATGTTAATAGGAGAGACCATTGGAAGAAAATTAAGAGAAATATTATTAATCAACTGAATAACTAATTCAAGAATAAAATAAAATCACCACTTTTCAATCAACACACTAAATGCACTAAATGGACTAAAAGCAGCTGTGCAGAACATGGCATTGTTGATTTTGGGCTATTTTTTGTTTAAACACAGAGAGTCAATGTCTCAGGTACACAAAATAAGGTCACTTGTCCATTTCTAAAACTGGACCACAAATCCCTCACATTCATAATAGTCCACTTTCACTAGGTCTCACTTGACTGAATTTTAAAGGGCGTCTATGTGGTTAATTGGTCATTGCTCAGAGTGATTAGGTAAAGGACAGAAGAAAATCCATATGTGTTTCAATTTGCTGGTTCATTTAATCACCCGAAGGATAATTCATTAATCAGCTAACAGGGCCTTTTCATCCTTTATTGTTCCATTGCTATTTAAATTGAACAATGATTTTCCCTGGATTGAAAGTCATTTTAGAAAAGGTCATAGCAATGATTATCTGGCAAAATTCACATGTACACAAAAATATATCTTCGACGTGCAGTGAATGCATATTAATGAAGTTCTGTGTAGCTTTCTCTGGTCTCTGTGACTACGGAACATTTTATACACATTCATTTTTGCTGAGGCAATTCAATTAATTTGGAATTCATCCAATCTAGAAAAGTTCCTCTTCTTCTGTATATCTTTATCAGGGCTACAATAAGAGGCTTGAGGATCATTACCTTAGCACTAAGCCTCTCAAAGCTGATGAGTACAAGAACTCATAGAGTTTCTTATCCTTGACCTAGATCCACACAAGTCAAATTCAGTGCAGAGGGGGGATATCTGTCTGGTGTCATTTTTTTTTTAGATAGATTCTTCAATAAAGCTCATTTTCACAAAACATAAAATGCCTTGCTGCTTTAACAATAACCAGTGAAAATCTCTGAATATGTCTAGCCATATCATTTAACAGGTCTGTAAGTATAATATTTAGACCTATCAGTCCATCTCTATAAACTCAAGCTGCTAACTCAGGTACTGTTCTACGCCCCTGGCATATAGGCTCAGAGATCTTTACCTAGTAACAGCAGTTTGACAGTCCTGGCATCCTTGTCAGCATCTTCCTTTAGCTTCTTCTCTAGCTCACGGGAGTGTTTTTCCTCAGCGCTTGCACCAGCTCCCATGTTCACTATAAAACTAGTGGGAATGTAGAGCCACTAAACTTGCCTCCTAGGCCCAGCAAGTGTGGTCAACTATGCAGTTCTCACCTACACTGGCTCCCTCTCTATGGTGAGTTGACCAGTTGTTTGGTGCCTTAGAGGGATTTGGGATTTTGGGTATGTGGTTGACCACCTGGGGATGAATGGCCAATGAGGAGCAAGGACAGAAACATGCCGGGTGGGGGATTGACATCAGGTCACCTGAGATTTAGGTAGAATATGATGTGGTCAGCAAAAGGTGTTAATCTGAAGGCTGTCATCTGGGGCACATTGAGGCTGGCTGAGGAGAGTGAATATAATTTGTGCGGTTTGTGAGTCTTAGAAATGTTGAGTCTTCGTACATACATACATACATACATACATACATACATACAGTGATGTAAAAAACTATTTGCCCCCCTCCTGATTTCTTATTCTTTTGCATAAGAAAAAAAAAGTTCTTTTGCTTGTCACACAAAATGTTTCTGATCCTCAAACACATTTAACTATTAGACAAAGATAACACGTAAACACAAAATGCAGTTTTTAAATGAGGGGTTTTATTATTTAGGGAGAAAAAAAATCCAAACATACATGGCCCTG
>JAOTQY010000015.1:6140711-6152124 GCA_026413445.1 Dolichallabes microphthalmus
TGTTCATACAAATATTTACACATTAAGTTTACTGAAAGTAAAAACAGTTGAAAGTCAGAGGATGTTTCTTTTTTTGCTGAGTATATATATATTAAATGCTCTCCCATCACGCCATATTTATCCGACCACATTTCTTCCTTAAAAGGGGATCGTTCTCCACTATCCTTCCAAATTTTTATAATGCCTTTTACAGTTTTAACCCAATTTTTGACGTTTTTAGAAGAAAAGGAAATTCTTTTTCTTTTCTTGATGCAGGGAACTAATTTGATACTTCTGAAATACAGTAACTTTACATGACCACAGGATATGTCTTCTGAGATGCTTGTTTAATACATGAGCAGCTACTCTTTGCATCAGTTAGGGTTAAAGTTGTTGCCAGCTGAAACATATTAATCACTGCGGTAATTATCCAATAGAGGGCTCGTCATCAATAATCTGCTTCTACTGTAGTTACGTAACAGACAAAGCAAGCACAAAATATAATTCTACAGAGAATTTCAGAATGATGAGCCCTGTCTAGATAATCATATAATCTACTCTTATGAAGGGATACATGTCTTAATCTTTCTTAGTTCTTGTTTTAGTGAAAATGAACTACCTAGGTGAACGCAGCTCATAGGTGACAATATAAAGTTCCTTTTCCTGATTAACCTGATTTCAATCCCAGCACATCTGTCTTAACTCTGATCCTGACTTTTGACAACTTTATCTGTACTGTATGTTCCTTGATTCTTTGCATACATCTTATCACCATACAAAAGAAATGTTCATTAAATGTTATTTCATTTCTTATACTGTAGATTTAGATTTTCAAATTAATTTTGACTTCAAAGTTAAAAGGTCTTCTGTCTTATCCACAGGGGGTCAGTGTGGCTGCAGATTTAATTCCAGCCAAGAGCAGACAGTTCTCCTTGGTTTTGGTCTTTAAATGACAAATTTTATTGGATTTCTGTAAGAAAAACTAAAGGAAATGTGGTACCCAAATTCTAAAGGAAAATCATTGCTATAGAAAAGCAGTTCTGTAAAATGGCTTGGTGTTGGGTAAGGAAAAAAGTTTTACCCTTCCTGATTAAAACTGCCCTATTAATCCAGTCTGACTGGCACTGGGAGTGCACTGGCTTGCGAAACAGCATTAAATAAGGATAAACATTTGCTGGCTACAAAGTACTGTCTCTACAAAATCATTTATTTCAAAATACTCTTCTGAACTATTGCCAATAAATAAATAATGTAATCACAATACATAACATAGTTTAAAAGGAGTAGAAGGAAATGGAAGAACTTTCTTGGACATACAGTAGAAATGGCCGGAGTTAAACACATCCGTGAGCAGATCTCGCGAGAGGCGAATAAAGAATTAAAGGTAATCTATAATCCATCAAAGACTGAGCAATAATCTTTTGTAATTACTTGAAAGGACAAGAAAAGCTCTTGTGTAACTTGTCGTTATTTTAGAGCAGTGAAGATATAAGAGCATTCTAAACAACTGATTTTGTTTAAAAAGAAAACAAGTAACTGAATTAGTTAGCTAAAATTACTGCATGCTTTTGCAGTGTTTTACACATTACTTTAACTATTACTTTGGTTCACCTAGCAGACACAGAAAGCATTGCTAGCGTGCTCAAACCAAATACAGGTGATGAGTACAGTATTTAAACAGAACCTCTGATTTAAAATTCACTTTATTAAGGGTTCATTTGTGTGTAAGAAAAACACATTATAGATAATGTTCCAATGTTTATTGCGCTTGACATAAATAGGGCATCAGTGTTGTGGTAACATCTTAGAAACGCCATGGAGGTCTATAGAACTAAGTCAGAATTCTGTCAAATATGCATGCTACAGCATGATGTACTCTATACTCTATGCATTATATAGAGTTCGATTGCATGTCTATAAAGTACAAATTCCATAGATCATGCAAATCTCAAAGCAAATATTCTAGAGAGTCCTACTGCAGTAGCAATTCTGTAGATCATGCATTGCAAAGCAAATGTTCTATTGAAATCCCATACACTTGTATAGAAACTCTGTAAAGCATTATTTAAGGATTTTAGTGCAGATATGTAGCAGTATTTTTATGTATGTAGCAGTATTTTTATTATCTTTACAAGATATTATCTTAGTATCTAGCTAGACAGTATATAATTTTGCCTGTTGAATGGAGTTGGTCAGGAGTAAAAACAGGTCAACAGTAATAGTGAACATTTAGTGATGATATTGTATTGTGGTTAAGAACCAGCCTGAGACAAGCTGCAGTGTCTGATATGTCCTCTGTGCATCAAACTGCTTACAAAAAAATTCAGTTAAACAAACATTTACGTATATAAGTAATTGTTTGACGTGAAAGACCTTAAATACTTAGGGAGGCAAGGTTTCAGCGAGAGCTTAATTCTATTTCCCCTAATCCTAGTCTATTCTCCTATCTCTCTTTCTCACACACACACACACACACACACACACACACACACACACACACACACAACTACACAGGCACACTTGTCATCCAAGGACCCTGGTTTGGCTTCCAAGCTCATTGCCATGGCAACCTTGCTTTGACTCTGAATATGTAGGAAGGTAAAAGCAAAGCTTTACAGATACATATGGCCTTATTCATTTGAAATATATGAGAAATGTACTCATCAGGGAGATTTGAGCATAGTAAAGGTTTTTAGAAAATTGCTTTCAATAATGTTCATTAATCTATGGTCACACAATTTAGAAAAAGTTGAAATTAAAATACTACTAGGCCTGAGAAGCTATCTGATAGCATGATGCACTGAGGTGAATCTATAGGAGAAACCAGGAAACATTTGTAGCCTACTGAAAGCTATATCTTTTCACATATAATGCAGGCCTTTTGTGATTGAAAATTCAGTGAGCATATAACAAAACCTCATAGGGTGATGTAATTTGGACATCCACACATAAGTGAAGTATGTTACTTGCAAAATATTCGGCAGAGATAAATGCACAGCATGGTGTAATATAGGCACTTCACCAGCTAATGTAAGTCATTTGCGCTGGAAGAAATGTGTTGTAGTGTTCATTACTGGGACTATTAACATAAAATGACTACATATAATTTTAGGTGATGATTACTGTATTTTGGTCATTTTTACAGTATTTCACCTACATGGAAACAGTTATTTCCATTCACCCATTATCTATACTAGAACTCAGGGCACAAGGCAGGATTCACCCTGTATAGGGTGCCAACCCACTGCAGGGCACAAACACACATACACGCTTATTCATACACTATGGGCATTTTAGAAATGCCAATCAGCCTACACCGCATGTCTTTGGACTGTGGGAGGAAATCGAAGCAACCAGAAAAAACCCACTGAGAACAGGGAGAACATGTCATCTCGACACACACAGACAGGCCATATGGCAAGATTTGAATCCCAAAACCTGAAGGTTTGAGGCAAAAGTATTAACCACTAACACCCAGTGTCTCCCTTTTAAGTTTAAGTGAAGGGAAATTGATCACTCAGGTTTGTTGATGGTGTAGTGACTAGTTGCTTTACTACCACGCAAGAGCTCATGTACTGTATGTGTTTCTAGCTCTCCCTTTTATCTATGCTGTCATAGTTAGTCCTGCTGGAGTCGCTGCTTGCGCTTTGCACAAAAAAATCCTGGTGCCCCGCTTCTGGTTGATGATCTCATCGCATGGTGGCCCTGTGCTTGGGATGCATGTGGTGACTGGGGACAGTTCCATTTGACCATGAAGATGATCTTGGATTTGGCTGATGCAGGCAGCTGTTCTCTAATTGCTTGTGACTACAATTTCAAAATAGTTAAGGATGGAAATTCCTACAAACAGTTTTGTACCTGATCCCAATAATGAAAGTGGACTCCATATAATTTAAACACATCTCCTGTTATACTGATCTCCTGTTATACTGATCTCCTGTTATACTGATCTCCTGTTATACTGGCTCCTAACACTCAGTATGACTACAGATTAATCCCTGCTATCTGTATCACCCAAATGAGGATGGGTTCCCTGATGAGTCTGGTTTCTCTCAAGGTTTCTTCCTAATGCCATCTCAGGGAGATTTTCCTTACCAATGTCTCCCTCGACTTGCTCATCAGGGAAAATCTCATCATTTTGATTTAAACATATTTTCTCAGTCATTTCATGCCCATTTCCCTAATTTTCTTTTTCAATTCTGTAAAGCTGCGGTGTTAAAAGTGTGCTATAAATAAAATTGAGTTGACTTTTACAATTGAGTTTACAATTTAAATGTAATGTTATTTAATATAAACAATCGTGTGCTTCCAACTTTGTGGCCACAATTTAGGGAAAAACCACATGTGTGTGATAGTCAGGTGTCCTGACTGATTAATTATTAATATGTTGTACTAATAGACCTCTGCGGGTGTGCTGTGGTGTCTAGCACTAGGATATTAGCAGCAAATCCTTTGGGTGATGTGGGTTTCAAGATGCGGCCTCCACGGATTGGATGTTTTTTTTGTCCTTTGCATTTCATGGATGGTCGGTCAGATTGAGATCTGGAGAATTTGGAAGCTGGGTCAATCGTCTTGAATTCTTTGTCTGCTAAGCCCATATGCAGCAGACTGTGATAGACTGGGTGTTTTGACACTTTTCTTACATGGCCAGCATGCAACCAGTTTGGGGTACATCATTGATAAACAGTGTTGTTCAATTCACCTGGTGGTGGTGTTAGTGTTGTGGCTGATTGGCATATACGAACAACAAATTATATAGTAGGTCAATGAGGGCTTGTAGTTATCTATAACATTATATTAAATGTCTGTTGCTTATAAATCAAGATTACTGGATTAATCATTCCCATTCCCATCAGTCTTCATGACATGGACGATTTTAACACAAGTAAATAAATTAGTTAGCTAAAATTATTGCATGTTTTTGCAATGTTTTACACATTACTTAACTATTACTTTGGTTCACCTTGCAGACACAGAAAGCATTGCTAGCGTGCTCAAACCAAATACAGGTGATGAGTATTTAAACAGAACCTCTGATTTAAAACTCACTTTATTAATTCGTTTGAAACACACATTATAGATAATGTGCCAATGTTCATTGCGCCGGACATAACTAGGGCATCAGTGTTGTGGTAACCATGGCAACACACGTTTGTCACCCACAGTGGCTAAGTGTTAAGGGTATTTTGTACTCAATGTCTGTGTGACAACCAACACACACACACACACACACACACACACACAAAATAAAATCTGAGAGATTATCCTGCTGTGATCCTGTGTACATTACATTCATTCTTAATTGGATTTAGAATTGGATGGTACCTTTTTCCAAAACATAAGGAATAAAATTGCATTTGATCATCTCAATAAAAATAAAAATTCCAAGCGGTGCAAAAAGAAAAGCTTTACCCCGACTTATGAGTTCACATTCCAACAATACCATATCCATTCATGCCCAGGAGTCAAGGGAGAAAATTATCCAAGCTATCTTAGGTGGGTGGCATACTCTCTCCCCTGTCAATCAATCAACACTGACATTCGACAGTCATGGGCATCTGTGAGCTCATGTACAGTATGTATTAATATTGACATATCAAGGAGGAGACCATAATTGTACAGTATGCCATGGTTGGAGACAATGGATAAATTTTTATTGATAAGACTTTGAACTATGCTTTCTTCTGTCAGCATAGAAGATGGAATTGATCAGCTTATTCTTCAGACCGTTGCAACATTTTATCGACAGATGAGCACACGAAAGTAACATTATTTTGTTTTTCTTTATTTTATTACATCAACAACTTAAAATAACAAATTAAAAGCTTGATAAAATAACCTACATCCCACAAACAGAATCTAGTGTTGTGTGGCAACACTAGGCACTCTGTACAATTTCCTGTCAGAGAATAATGTAAAGCAAATACTGTATAACTCAGAGTCACTTGTGCTGACACAGATGCCTCTGCAGCCAAAAACTGTAGTTCTTCTTGCTACTAACTTGTATGCCTTAAATAGCCCTAAAATATACTTTAAACAGGAACAAAGCTATTGGAAAAAAAATTGCAGGCATTTGAACATAATCCTGTTTGAATTAGTTCCAAAATCTAATCAGCACATCTGCTGCTTACAATGAGATTGCTGCATGAATTCTACAAAATATTCAACCATTTATTCTCAACATATTACACAAATAAGAGTCTTGGATGGACGCATAGATAGACTGATGGCAAAAATCCTAGATAGCCTGAAAATGGGCAATGAGCTATTGAACATGAGGATGTGCTGAATCAAGCTGTCAAATACTGGTGGTGGAGGCCATATTTAAAAATTAAAGCAAATTTGTGGTGATTAATTCTGTTCATATTTTCTGTTGTTTTTTTTCTTTTTCTTGAACTATATTAACTTCGGCATGCCTACCCCCTTTTTTTTTCTTTGAGTTCTTTTTTATTTCCTTAGATGGCAATGGTGGTTCTTAGATGGCAACGGTGGGTCTCTATAATGGCTGTATATGCACCCATTGATTACATACAGTATACAGTAGAACATGCGAACAGACTCATAGTGGTGCATGTTCAGTACTGTGCAAACATCCTGAGCCACTCCTCATTTCTTCATTTTAAATTTAATGATATTATGTGGATTAAGTTAAACAATATGGGAACAAAATTTGTTTTACTTCAAAAGGCTGCAAAATGCCTAAAGATGTCATTTTAAAATTGGTTGTTTATGTAACAGCCTCAGCAGCAACCTCATTTCCCCTCTCGTCTGTTCCTCAGTCCTCATACCATCTACATAGTATACTAAGCAGCGGCCTGATCATCTCTCATCATCTGCACCTGTTTCTCACTCATTTATGCCTTACGTTAGATGCTTTTTAATGCTCAAATGATTCATAAATCATGAGTGGCTTAAAAAAACATTCTTCTGAAACTGGTCAGGTACAGGAACTAGACTGATAATGAGAGTCAAAACCTGCCAAATATGAGTGCCAACAAAGGTATTCCTCGACATTAAAAATACAAAAGGTCTGACTGTTTGTAAGCAAAATCTGAAGAAATGAGGAGTCTCCAGACTTTTATTTTTCCCTTTATAGCGCACATTATGATCAGTAATAGGATCACCATTGTAGGATTACTGTCGGCCGCGGTGTGGGTGAAAGTAGGTACTGAAGAAAGATCAACTGCCAGCCAAAAACACATTCAAAACCATTTTCAATCAAAAAAGTCCCTTTCAGCAAAGAAAACACATCTGATAACATTGTCATATTAAAACACACTGTGACTCCTTATTAATTCTATAAGTCATTCTGAATTGCATCTGAACCTTTTTTTATTCTTTTATTTACTAGCTTCTAATGCAAGCCTGATTTACAAAACCCTCTCATGATCAATGGCACTACTTGGTGTGTGGAACAAGTGATTGTAAATTAGATTTTCATTTAACGCTATTTGGGATGTAACCTTGAAACCCCAGTGATAAGGTAGCTGATATTTTAAAGCAGAATAAATGGAATTTAAAGAGAGAGAAGTATTTTAATTAATTATTTATAAAATTATTATTTTAATTAATTATTTATAATTAATTATAATAAGTATTTGCTTAATTATGGATATGCATATAGTAGCACTGTACTAGACTAAATCTCAAAACTTCCCTATTTATCGTTCATATTGTTTATTATTTTTTGTGTAAATACTGAAATGCCTTTAGAAATTAAGCCTCCTGTCTGCTGATCAGAGAGATTCCAGCAATATACTGTATATAGCCCGCAAATGACTACACAAAGTGGACCAATAACTCATTTGAATCAATCTTTAGGGTGTATTTAACAAAAACTATCAAGAGAAGAAGAAACCAGAAGTGTTGCATCTTCTTTAGGATTAGAACACAGAGGCCTTTTTACAATTGGTTTAACAGGAAATTAAAGACTAAAATCAAAACTAAAGAACTGAATTGAAGACGGAACATTTAGATGTACCAGTGTGATGAATTGGAGTCAGGTACGGATGGTTACCTGTTGGACTGGCTTGCTTGAAAGATGAATATTAAGCGAGCAAAATCGCATCACCTGCTTAGATTTAATCAAATACGTTATTATCAATGGATATAATTTCTCCTTTCAGCAGAACAATGATGTTAAAAATCCTATTAAAATTCTTTCAAATTCTTCTAAAATTATCAAGGCTAAATATTGAGTTGACTGGCTAATCATTTACCCTAATCTGAACCTCGCAGAACATGAATGTCACTTGCTGAATGCAAATCCCCAATGGTTTCTCATCCTTACAAAGTCACTTTGCAATATTATGTCTTGGTTTACTGACTTTTTATGCTGTTTGCCAACCATTTGACTATTTACCTACACTGGTTTAAACCAAGAATCCTGCGCATGTATTCATATGTCCACTTTATAACACTCCTCTGAAAGTGAAATACAGTTCTGCATAGAAACCTCAAGGCTTTCACAAAGGGACAATTTTAAGAATTCTTAAGTGCTCTAGATAAATAAATAAAAACTGTGAGTGTACATATGGATTATCACATATAAAGTGATACATAAAGTTCATCAGACATAAATACAAAGACCCTTAAATTCAATCAGACCGCACTTACTTGTTTTACAGTAAACCTTCATGTTTATACATTTAGGCATTTGGCAGACGCTCTTATCCAGAGCGACTTACATTTTTTATTTTATTATACATCTGAGCAGTTGAGGGTTAAGGGCCTTGCTCAAGGGCCCAACAGTGGTAACTTGGTGGTTGTGGGGTTTGAACCTGGGACCTTCCAAACCGTAGGCCAATGCCTTAACCACTGAGCTACCCCATATCCCCTTCAACAGATCCAAATGAAGTTTACTGTACAGTTGCTTATGAAACACTTTTTCTTTTTAGCAATAAGCTACACTTTGATGCATTTGTGTTAAATGCAGAGGTTAAGAAACAAAGGCACACAGTCATATTGCACCACTCATCTTGTCACGATAACTTCCTTTATTTCTCTCCATTGTGTTAAATTGATTCATAAAACCCATGTGATAGAGACAGTTTGTTCTCACTGAGCTTTGGCTTGTTAGTTATTAAAAGCTTTTTGTCCTCTCTCAGCTCTGTGCTGTTATGATGCTGGAAAAAGCCTAGACAATCGTTGTCAAGGAAACCAAGCAGAGCCCATAATGGCAGTCAGCTCAATCGCATGAAGTCAATTATGCTGAGATTTATGGGAGGTCTTTCCATACCATAGTTAGAAAATTGATCATTTTATCCTTTGCTCTACCAGCATCTCTAAATATTAGCACTATGTCATTAGTTTGGCATTTCAGGAGCAACGTATCTTTTAAAATTAATTCATGTGAACACTACGAGTAATTGTTTACATTTTCTCCTCATGCATTAGCATACACACTCATGATACACAGTGCCTGTGTGTATACGTATATACTGGTTGTCATTATTATCAGCATCATAGCTGGCAACATTCTCGGTGCTTTCTGCCTAAATGTCTTTGGATTGAATCCACTGCTTCCGAGCATTTGGTGTTGAATATTTGTGTTGGTGTGACTGGAGAGTGAGGACTGAAGATGAAGAGTGCTAATGTGACACTGATGGAACATGTCTTCTCTGCAGGCTGATGTACCCATCTGTACTGCTCTGATAAAGTAAATGACAGTTCAGCTGATTGAATTACAAAGAAGCCTTAATTAATATTAGGGAAGGAGGAGAAAGAACCACAGAGAGATTTTGTAACCTCTGTTCTTGTATATTGCTGGGTTATGGAGCATGCTAGGATGACCCACAGTGTAAAGTATTGATTGTGGAATGACATGACCTGATCTGAAGCAATGCACATGACAGCAGCCTTAAAAAAATGACCAAAAAAATGTTCAGTTTGTAAAAGAAAAAAATAATAATAATAACTTGCAGTTGTCTAATGCCAGCTGTCTTATTGATAATATATACACATGCAAACCCCTGGTGTTCACTAAACACACTAGACAATTTAGTTCTTTCTTAGAGGCACAAAACATAATGTTGTGTGAGAATAACATAAAAGACTAGAGGCTACAGTATAAGCAGTGTACTGTACTATCCATAATAATGTTGTTTGGGCAGACAAAGCAGTAACATGATGTTGCTCTTTGGGATACAATACTAAAGGATTTCAATAAAACTAGAATATAGCATCAATTTCAATAAACTTTTTGTACAGACAGTTATTTCCGTGTTATTCAATGATCTGGGACTGCACCGCTCATCCAGCTCAGCGACCTTGAACAAAGCAATTTCTCCAAACCAAGTTTCCAAAATGCAACCATGCCATTTCTTCCAGTTATATAGAGCAAAATGAAGTTGTTCTTGAAACTGTTTAACAGGTATGGTAATTTAATTGAGATTGTTTTTAAATCATGTTAATTTGGTTAATGCAGTTTGTCTGTATTACTCTGTATTCATATATGCAATGAAATTACTATGCAACAATGAATATTTTGAATTAAGGCCTTTATTCCTATTTACTGTAAACCCTGCTGGATCAGGCTGGACATACTGTATAGTCAAAACTCTGGTGTCACTTGCTCAATCCATGCCGGCTTGATTGTTCCTGAAAATCATGTGCAAAAATGTGCCACAAAAGTGTGCTGTTCACTTAAGAATGTAAAGTTAAAGTACATCAGACACAGACAGTATTTGTTCCATCCATTAACTAAAGCGGCTAATTCTAATTTGCACAGTAGATCTAATTAGTGACATCACCAGGTTTGTGCAAAAAGACTACAAGACATGGTATATGTTGTCTTAATACTTTTGACTGCCGCTGTATTTCTTTGCTAAAGCTCAGTGCCCTAGTAGTACTTTGATACTTGCATATCAAATTTCTTGTTCTCATGCCTCTTTTATTTGATTATTTCATAGTCGTATAGTTGGTATTTAAATGACTCAATGGGAAAAGCATCATTCCTGTTTCATATTCTGGACATATCTCTTTAACCTGTTAATGTAATACCTTTTTTCAGCTTACAAAGGATTACAAAATTTCTTTTAGAATGGCCAGTCACAACTGTGTGTGCCATGCTTGTGTCAGTAAAATGAAGTAAAATGGATTTGCAAACATATTAATGTGTAAAATGTAATTATTAGTATACTAATCTCATTTTCCATTATCTTGCCATTGTCCTCCTATTAAGATAAGTTGTTTTCTAAAAGTGTGCAGAATGCAAATTCGATATTGTTTATTTTACTGCAAAATGATTAAATATTCAGTTGTTTTAAAGTATGTCATTAGTGCTGTATTTACTTGCACTCTCTTGTATTCTTATTTCCTCACATACACATTCTGTCTTTCTCTTTTCTCTTTCTCCTGTCTTACACACACACACACACACACACACACACACACACACACACACACACACACACACACACACACACACACACAC
>JAOTQY010000015.1:6155722-6167436 GCA_026413445.1 Dolichallabes microphthalmus
TGCATATCTTTGGACTGTGGGAGGAAACCGGAGTACCCGGAGGAAACCCACCAAACACAGGGAGAACATGCAAACTCTATGCACACAGAGACGGGAATCGAGCCTGGCCGGGGAATCAAACCCAGACCCTGGAGGTGCAAGGCGACAGTGCTAAGCACTACACCACCGTGCCGCCATTTTTAAACATCCCATTTTAAATTTAGTTACCATTTGCCAATATAATACTCTTCACTCTTTCAACTAAATTCTGAAGCATGACTGTTTCAGCTAGAAAGGGCTCAGTGAAATTTAAACATAAACCTAAAATATTCAGTGGAGTTTGGTCAGGTCTCTGTTTACAGTACAGTAGGTCACTTGAGTTTCTTTATATCTAACTTTGGCAAACCATGTCTTACTAGACCTTGCTTCGTGCAAGGGTGTGTTACAACATTGGTCATTAAAGGTGACTTATAATGTTTTGGTATACAAAGACATCCTATGGAAATTGTGTGCAATAGTTCTACACATGGATATGATGTTTGGATGTTCACAAACTTTTGAACATATTAGTAATATATGGTTTATTTGAATTCCAACCAAACAGATGCGATTTTGATTTACTCTCACATACCATTTTTATCGACTGGCAGCAGTGCAAGGACATGTTTGAGTGTTTTTTTCCTGATAAATTCAGATGCTGTATAATTTCTTCTTTCAATCTTTAAACCTGTTAAGACATTAATCCTTAAAAAACAGGTTAAAAACAAATATTCCTATTGCATGGATCTGCACATAATAATGATGAATAATAAATTTACCAGCTACTCACACATATATATCCATTTACACAAACATCCACAAAGTTTTCTTTAAAAGCATGGTATACTATGATGTTCCATCTTTTACAGTGTTTTTGATCATGACAGCAGATAGGGACATAGCAGAGAAACACAATCAATGGCTCACAGTAAATGTGGGGGATTTAGTGGCTAAAATTATATTTATAGATTTTATAAACCGCTCCTTATGCAGGCGGCCTGCCAGTGGTACAGAAATGTCACCTTTTCCAATTTTAAATAAACAACACAGTCATCTTTAACATGAAAAGTCCTGTCCTATGTAGTACCTATTGCAAAAAAAAAAAAAAAAGAAAGAAACAGAGGTGAAACCGTGACTAAATTATATGATAAAATGAATTCAAGGCAAATATAACCATAAAACTCTTGTATAACTTTTAAGCAGGGGTGTAACGATGCATTGTGACATGACACATTGGGATGCAAAGAATTTTGCAAAGAAAAAAATGTGCATGATGGGAATGTGTGATTCGCATAGTGAGAATCAGCAGTCTATTAATTATTCATCTAATGCAACTGCACTGTTTAAACCAGAGAGGTTCAAATCTGTGCAACGGATGAAATTATGAGATGAGATTTATATGATGAATATGGTGACTAAAAGCTCTTGATCACGATGACTACCATGCATTATAGATTATCTGATTATATAAGCATGGTATAACAATTTAATTAGCTTTCTTCACTAGCTTTAAACAACATCAGCCCCGGACATTTTAGCCGACTGCTATGCTCTTTTTCTATTGAAAGTGACACATCAAATGCTGTTACAGAGTATATGCTTTAATTAATTGTTTTCTTCTATTTATTTTTTAAAGAAAGTATATAGCTCTTTATTTAATGTTGTTTACAAAAGTAGTCCTTAAAACTCAGATTGGCATATGACTTTTCTCAGCACAACATAGTCAACTGAATTTAATTTCATTTTACCCAACTATACAAACATGACTTTGCAAGAAAAATTTTAATGGTTCACATAGGGAGAGAAATAGCACATGATCATGTATTATGGTCGTTTTGGGTTGTTTTTATGTAGTCATTGCCCGAGACTGTGTTGCTGGCACAGATATGCTTAGGTTTTAAGGGGTTTAAACAACATCAGCCCTGCAAAAATCTACAATGGACAAGGAAGAGACTGTGGAACCCGGATTCATTTTAGCTAACTGTGGAGCTTTTTTTCTAAAATGAAACATCGAATGCTGTTACAGACTTTATGCTTTAATTGATTGTTTTCTTATGGTCATTTTTGGAGAATATATATAGATTTTTAAACATGTTGTGAACCTATACTGCATTTTTGTTTATAATATTAAATAGCTATTTGAAGCAGTTTATCCTTTTATTGAGGTTTAGTTGAACAATATGCATATTCTTTTGAAATGAAAAAAAAAAGTTTCATTTTGTTTTAAATATTTTAAGATGGGCGGCATTTTGACGTGGTGGTTAGCACTGTCGCCTTGCACCTCCACGGTCCCGGTTTGAGTTCTGTTTCAGAGTTTGCATGTTCTCCCTGTGCTTGGTTGGTTTCCTCATCGTACTCTGGTTTCCTCCCACAGTCTAAAAACATGCAGATTAGGCTAAATGAGTGTGTGAATGTATGTATGTGTGTGCCCTGTGATGGATTGGCACCCCGTCCTGGATGTACCCCGCCTCGTTCCCTAAGTCTCCTGGGATAGGCTTCAGACCCCCGCGACCCTGTACACAGGATAAAGCGGTGTCGACAGTAAGTGTGTGAGTGAGTGAGAGATATTTTGAGATCAAATTGTATCATCAAACTGAATCGTATCGTGACCGGAGTGTATCGCTACAACACTAGCTTGAGGATATTTCCATTCTTTGCTGATGGTTTCTCTCAGCTGAATGGTGATTTCTCTTCACTGAAAGTCACATGGTACAGTCATTTTGTATAGATAACAGTAGTAGAGAACACTTTTCTGTTAATGTGATTTAATTATTTCATTATAATTGAAAAAAGTGATTTCACTATTTTATAACAGAATTCATACAAATACTTGTGGTGTATAATTATAATGATAAATGTAACTTAATTTAGAATTAGGAAGACATCATTCCAGGTACCGGACACACACACACACACACACAGGGAGAGAGAGCGGGTGTGTGTGTGTGTGTGAGAGAGAGAGAGAGAGAGAGACTTGCTCCTGCGCACTGCTCTCAGTGGATGTTGAACTCGAAGTTAGTTCGGAATATTTTATACATTTCCCTTCATTAAGCCCACTGTGTGAAACAGAAGAGCTCGTCCTAAAGAAGAGAGAGCAGCACAGCACATACGGGTTTACAGATAACTCGGTAAGTGATGTATAATCTCTTCTCTCTCCGCGTGCACGAGGCGCGAGCGTTTGCTTTCTTAGTCCTGGGTAACGGAGTTAAATGCGCGCGCGCAGCCTGTGTACCAGTGACGCACCTTAGCCCACAGGCTCCAGGCTGCTTTATAGCACGAGTATTTTCACAAATTAGTTATTTTAATGCGCTAAAGTTATTGACTGTCGGAGTATCTAAGGGTTCTAGTAGTCGGAGAATGAAACTTCTTTTCCATCAAGACATTTTCTGAGGTTGATATACTGTACAGTGCCGTTGACCATTAACGCAGTCGAGGACCGTGTGAGAGAAATCATAGAGACTAATGGCAATGAGTTGAGCTCGGTTTGGTGAAATGAGTTCTACTGAAAAAAATAATTAAGCAAGGAAAAAAGTATTTATGACCCACATATTTCCACTCAAGTAAAATGTGTAACAACCAAAATAAAGAATGTTAATAATATGCATAGGTTAAACGCATTAAATATAATTAAATACATTGGCAATTTAAATTACTGTTGCACTACAATTATTGTAGTAAAATATGTACAATATCAATATGTAAATATGTAAAAGCTGCATGAGACCAAAACCATTTTTGACTTTCCTGAACTGGAGCATTACCTGATTTAGCCCAAAGGCACTCCAGCAAAAAGCACGTAGCCTTTAATAAGTGATATATTAATATCACTTATTACACATTATTATTGTACACTTATTGTACAATGCAACTGAGTTCTGTGCAATTTCACTTTTAGACAAAGAAGACATGCATTTTTGTTTCTTAACTGAAGTAACTGAACCTGAATTAATCAGAGACGTTTTAGTTTGTGCTTTTTAACTTAATTTCATAGAACTTTTCCAAAACAAACCGAACCAATTTTTCCCCCCATGAAACAGCTAAAAAAGACAAAATCAAATCAAATATACTGGACATTACACAGACAAGTAAATGTTTTTTTTAATGTGTAATGTTACTTTTTTTTTTAATGTGATCCTAATTTAATAATAATAATTTTTTTAAATATATAATATATAATATATGTAATATATATTACTACAAGAGCCAAAAGACAATTTGCTTATAAAACTTGAGAGTTATGATTAATCCAGTGGCACGGGGGCACAGTGGTTAGCAGGGCTCCAGGGTCGAGGGTTCGATTTCTGCCTCGGTTCTCTGTCTGTGGAACTTACATATTCTCCCCGTGCTTGGGGGGTCCCTCTGGGTACTCACAGTCCAAAGACATTCAGATTAGGCAGGAATAGAACCCTTGACTCATACAGACAATAACCCAAGCACAGGTAGAACGAGAGACCCTGCTGCTGTGAGGCAGTAAGACCTGCTGCACAACTGTGCTATGGTTCTAATGGTTAAAGCACCATGCTAAAAAATGTATATTACAAAATTAAGCATGATTTGATAATTGACTTAATACGGACTTACTATTTTCGGTTATAGCAGCTCTCACTTACTCTATGTGACAACGTTGTTTTGCAGTCATTCCACAACAAAATAAGCACAAGAGCCAAAGACAATTTGCTTATGAAAATTAAGATAATTAAGAATTATAACAGGAGTGAAATGAACATTAATTTCATGCACAGATAAACTGAACCTGTTTGCCAAATGCCTCTTAAAAAAAACATACCTGGTAAAGAACTTATGCACAATAGGCCTTGACTTTGTTGATCTTACCAGGCACCCAGAGATGGTTCCGTCCTTGTGATGGCCTTGAATATTGCCTGTAACCATAGTGACAGTATTAAAATGTAGTCATGCTTGAAATGTTGTTGTCTACAACCTTTTTGCATTCCACTAAATTCTGTTATATTCTACCCCATTTTAAAATTAATTGACAAAAAAAATAAATGAATGACAACATTCTTTTATTCATTCGTTTAACCGGGTCAGGGCTGATGTCTATCTTCTCTGGGCCGTGTGAATGAAGTTTGCATGTTCTCCCCATGCTTGGTAGGTTTTCCCTGGGTACAAAGACATGCGGTGCAGGCGTTTCCAAGTTGCCCGTAGTGTGTAATTGTGTATGTGAGTCTAGGTGTGTTTGTGGTCTTTGATGAGTTGGTACTCCAACCAGGGTACAATCTGCCTTGTGCCATAAGTTCCCTGGGATAGGCTCCAGGTCCCCGAGGGACCTACACAGGAGGAACTGTAGGATGAGATTTAGATAATGTACAGATAGATTGTCTTGGGCGATGAAAGGAAACCCATACAGACAAACACCCAAGCACAGGATAGCATGAGGGAGCCTTCTGCGGTGACCCTATCTGCTGCACATGCATAAACTCATTGCTGAAACCTTAAGTTAAAATACAAAAAAAATTTGAATGCAATTTCATCAGATGTTGTTTTTAATTAGCAAAAACAATTATGCATTATGGAGTTATGCATTTCAGTAACTGAATCTAAAATATTATTCTACACTGTGTCTGTGGGGTACTAAGTAAGAAATACAAATACTGTAGCATTATTTTATACTCTGTGGAGGCAAACAAAATGAACCGCACACCATTTGGGATTTAACCTACTGTAACTTTAAATTTGTTAGATTTTTTTTTTACAGAATGATTGGTAGGAGATATAAAACCCATTATGGTGACATGATAAAACATAACATTTTCTTGTGTTAGTTTAACGCTTTCAGAGTTCGTATGAGTCAAACTGGACCTATATAAACACTGAAGGGTGTTATTTTAACACTCCGAGTGTTAACACAGAATTTTGCTGCATAGCGTTATAGTGGGTATATAATAATGAATCTGAAACGATAAATTGTATGAAGACAATTAAAATGAGGGGAAAAAATAACTTTGTCAGGGTACAGTATGGTGACTATTGGCTCATTATTGCAATTTGCATGTGCAGTCCCACATTGTATTGATCGTCTTGTGCTAAATTTCTGCAAAGACACAGTGAATGTTTGTGTGACAAAGTGTGGCACACAATGTGTCTGTCCTGTGCAGAGCAATTTTTATTGCAACTTATTATGGGGGATAATATTCTTAAACCAAAAATACCCATGCAAAGGGATAGGCATATTTCCCTATGTCTGTTTTTTTTTTTAATGGGGGGTGTAGTTAGGCTCAATATTCTGCAGAAACCAGGCAGTCCTTATTATTGATACAGCAAGCTGAGAAATGCTGTAAATGTTTTACAGATCCTTTGCCTCATACACCAAGAAAAAAACTCAGATGAAAAAAAATGTACGTCTAAATCAACTCAAAATGATCTGCTAGACTGTTTCCTGTATGACTGTATGCTGTCAACTCTTAACATTATTATAAAAATTCACCACATAGTAAGCTATAGCATCAAGTGTGATGGTCTATTGATTTAATTTTTTGTTTTCACATCATCCTGCTCGACCAATATCCAGGGTCACGAGTAACTGCTAGGTTGGCAATCATGTTCTAATAAAGGGGTTTGTATTGTTTATTTTTAAGGCGAGCTATTAAGTAAATTAACTTTTTAGTAATTTTTTAGATCTGTTTGGTCATAATTTTTACATTGCCCAGGGTTTAAACAAGCAAAGTAGATTTCCCCCCTATTATGACCTCATATAAGAAGATGACCTACTGCAACTTGGTTGCTCCAGTTGCTCATCTCTGCTCATGGGGTGTGTCTCAGCAGCAGCTCCTATACATGAACACTGAAATTTTGTAAATTGTAAAACAGACAGACCATCATCTAAATGGTATTTCAGCATTACCAAGGCTGTAGTGGTTAAAAAAGTTTCAGCTTTAAGCAAGGGTGAACTATGAATTATGTGATCAGGGTAAGGCGGCCCACAACATACTGGTAATAAATTAGGAATCTTTCTTGGAGGAAAATGTGAATTAAAACTAAAATTCATTGTTAAACAACAGGATAAGTATAATAATAAAAAGAAGGAATAAACATAGTTGAAGTCCAATAAGTCCAATCAGAATATAAAACATGAACGACTGTTTTGATATTTCAATATTTCAAAGTTGCATATTATAAATCACATCTCTACCTGCCTAGGCCTATAATAGAAAAGAATATTCGGCAAACAGTTCTAAGTTTCTGTTTTGTTTTTTTCACTTTGTGTTTGAGATCTTGTGTCAACTTCGGAAGGAAGAGGCTTGCTATTTCCACATTGTCAAACTTTAACTGATCAGCTGGGTGATACAGGAGATGATGTAATTGGTCACAGTAGACAGTTGAGAAACTGTAAATGCTAATTAAGTATACACTGTGATATTGTATTTGATCTGGCAAAACAAAATGAATAATCAAACTTGTTCTTGTCTGTTCTAGGAATACCTAGAAGTTGCGTTAACATTAGTCAGAAGTGGGTAAACGTTGTTGGTGGTTAAATGCTAGTCAGTGGCTGGTAAATGCTAGTCAGTGGCAATTGAATGCTAATTAGAGGTGGGTGAAAGCTAGCTAGTGGTCGGTAAATGCTAGTCATGGATGGCTGGATGGATAGATAGATAGATAGATACTTCATTGGTCCCGAAGGAAATTCCAGATATCCAGCAGCAATAGAGAAAATAACACAACGACAGGCTGTAGTTTGCACACTGTACAGCTTACAGTACATATAGTCTGTAAGTAATGACTATATGTATGTGATGTGAGAACTGACCAGAAGTTACTAGTGCAATGAAAATCTAAGAACAAACACTGCAAGATATAGAAGGAGTATATAGTTCCCTTTCAGTTGATTCACTCGGTACAACGCATAACGTATGGGATATCACGCCCTCTCATGTCCTGGCTGAAGCCACCTATATTCATGCTGTAAAGGCAGTCAAACCTGTGGTGACGTAGGTGTAGTCCCACCTACACCTATAAGCCACAGTTGACTCTCAGTTCTTATGCTCTTCACCTCGCTGTGAACAACTTTTCCGTAGAGTTTTCTAGGTTCTGCTAGTCAACTCTACATTTTACACAAGACTGAGCTTAAAATCAGATCCTACAGCGCTTGCCAGCAGCTAGGCACTGAGCAGCGATCTTTCAAGGATGATGACGTGCTCGACATCGGTCTGGAAATGCACAGCTTGTCGGAGGACAAGCTCCGCTTCTACTGCGTTAGCCGCTCGGGATGACACTTCATTTTTTGCTCTCTAATGCAGAGCAGCTGAGAAGCTGGAGGTGGAGTGGCCCTCCCCACAGCTGGCTCAGAAACCGTCGAGGTTCGCAGGATTTTTTCTCCCTCCTGGACCGACAACCGTTAAAACTGCTTGCCCATATTTCAGACTTGATCAGTGAGTTAATGTCATCATGGAGCAAGCCGCTGCCTACCCGCGTATCAGTGCTCGGTTACGTACAGTATTTGGAACTGGACGGAGCTGAGAAAACAGGACTGGTTAGCCCACCGCCAATGGAGCCGTCTTTGGCCGCTTAATTGGCACCCACGCATAATCATGGAATGTCTGGCCCTACTGTCCTTCCGTCCAAACACTGTAGATTCTCCTCTGCCCAGCTGGAGAAAATTTACCGGGCTCGAGCGGGCACTGCTCGTGCGCTCAATTCCGTTACGCTGCTTCAGACTTATCAGGCAATGTGTTTGGCAGAGCTCGGCTCACTGGTGCCTCATATGCCCGATATGTGCGCTGCTTAACGAGGTCAGGACCACGACAGACTACATGTCTTCTTGTATGGCTCTCTCCCTCCGCAGGGGGATGGCGAGCGCAGTGGTAGCACAAAGGCATTTATGGTTCACGCTCTCAGAAATCCCAGATAGAGACATATCCGTCTACTTGGATGAAATGCTGTCTGCTGAGGGTTTGTTTGGCCAGTCACTCAATGCCATTCAGGCAAATTTTGACTTCAAGAGAAAACAGGAGTTGCGAGACATCATTTTGTGATGAGAGGGAAACAACAACCTCCGATGTGGTGCCCCTATTGGACATGTATGCGTTTCAGTGCTGGGTGCGCTCTTACCACCTATGTGCGGCGTGCCACATCAACAGGAGGCTGACAGTGACTCCGTCAAGCATGTCAGCTCTTCTGCCCTGGAGGGAACCCAGGCTGTTACGCCAGGGCTCTCCGATAGGCAGGGAATCATTTTGCAGTGGTGTCAACAGATGCCTCTCTCAGCAGGTGAGGCGTTCTGTGCAACGGCTCCACGGTGAGGGGGACGTGGTCACAGGAACAATGCAGGCTTCACATCAACTATTTGGAGCTGTTGGTGTTGTTTTCCGCCCTGAAACATTTTCGTCTGACTCTGGCAGGTCATGTTCTGATCAGGACAGACAACACGACAGTGGTGTCTTATATAAATAGACAAGGGGGAACTCGCTCACTCCCCCTGCTGAAACTTTCTCATTCTCTATTATGTAGTGTTCATCTTCTGTCTCTCAGGGCCACTTACATTCCAGGGCACCTGACTCGGGGGGTGGACCTTCTCTCCAAGGGAGGCCCGCTTGTGAGGGAATGGAGGATACACCCATGGGTGGTAGTTCAGATCCGGGAGCACTTCGGCAGGGCCCCACTATTCTTCTTCATAACAGATCGCAAGGCCCCTCTGAGAATCGATGCGCTGGCACGCTGATGGCCCCCAGCCCTATTGTATGCTTTTACTCAAGTAGAACTGATTCTGCCTGTCACAGAGAGGGTGCACCAGCAGGGTCTATCCCTAATCCTGGTGGCCCCTCGTTGGCCGGCGAAGTCGTGGTATGCAGAGATAGTCAGCCTGCTAGCAGAAGAACCATGGAAACTTCCTCTCCTCAGGGTCCTTCTGTCTCAGGCAGAGGGGGAGGTAGTTCACCTGTGTACCGAACTGTGGAACTTGCATGTTTACATGACGGCACTTCTTCTTGCTTTAGCGTCTACCTAGTGAGTGTCTGTTCATCCATCTTGTATGCAGTTTGCTGCTAATGGTTTAAAGGTTACTCTACGGCCGAACGCAGCCTACTGTATGTACCTAAGGTTGTCTCCACTGATTATTGCACTGACTTTGACCCTCATAACTTCTGCCCCCCTCCTGTTGCTTCTGAGGAGCAGGGACGTGCACTATGGGTCTACAGGGACAGCACAATGAATATGCGCTTATGTGATCAATTATTTGTCTCTTTTGCCAGTCCAGTAAACTGGCAATATGGGTAAAGCACTGGTAAAGGGTAAGGCATTGCTGATGATCAGAAAGGTGTGATATTGTATGTAGCCTTTAATCCTCCCTTCTCTAACACACACATTAAATGGATTTGTTTGTGCTTCATGCTTGTTTCTAGTGACATCATGTCCTTTACAAAACAGTTTGTTTGTGGCAGAGGTAGTGCCATTTACTTAATTCCAGTCATTACCAGTATGATGATTCACCATTTTGCTAAATTGCCAAGAAGTGCCTACTGTTGAATAGAGCAGCTGAAAAAGAGCCATTTGCTTCTTATTAATCATTGTCCTGTCAGCAAGAAATGCTCCTTAAAATGGTTGCTTTCTCGTCTGCTTCGCCATTATGCATGTTTATATGTATCTCCCTTGATCCTGTGATAATTTTAATAATGTTATTAAGGAACTTTTGCTATAGGAGTGACTGTGTCAGCACATTAGGAGCTGTCTGTTAGTTTGCTAGTCCGTCTAGTCTGATCTAACAGACAAGCTGTAAATTTGGTTCACCAAAATTCAGCAAAAAAATAAAAGATTTAAATGTTGGCCAATTAGAAAGGCCCCGAAATACCCAATGCACCACAGCCCACCCAGCTCAAGACCTCTGAACTTCCCAGACCTTATCCCAATGGGATTCGCTGGACAAACCCCACATCGGAGACCACACCCCACAACCCTCAGCACCCAAAGGATCTGCTTCCAATGTCTTAGTGACAGACACCACAGTGGGACCTACACAATACTGGACAGAATATGTCACATTGTAATGTTATGTTTGATCGGTGTATGTTGCAAAATCTTGGGTTTGTTTTTAGAGACAAGTAATTGTAGTGGGTTTACCTGGTCATCTTTCATTTTAAACTGTGTCTGTGTATATAAATTTACATAAAACCAACAAGTTAACTGAACAAGTTAACTGTAGGATGAATTTGTGTTAATGTTTAGTATTTAGTTTGTATAGAGCTGACATACACATTCACATCAAGAAACTTCAATTACCGTCTTGGAGAAGTTTTTATTTTGTAATCTCTTGGTGCTGGTTTATAGACTGAAATGAAGAAACGCGGTAAAACTAGAATAAACTCTTTGCAAAGCTTATTCATGTACTGTAGTTGTAATTATTGATGTTGCACCTGGCACAGCTGTAAACACAGTCTGTATAAAACTTTAAATTGGTTCAGTGGCCTCTTTTGAATAACTAATCAAGTAGATGAATTATTATTTTTTTGCAAATAAAAACAGGAAAAAATAATGACAAACAGGAAATGACAAACCACTCAATTGCACTTCTATCCTCTATCATCCTTTATTCATAAATAGCAGGGGTGATAGCGTTCCGGCACCACGCCGGATTTCCGGCGTACTATGGCTGCGGGGCGGAAAAAAATGATAAAAATCAGGTCCTCGGATATTGATCCGTCATTTCTCTAGATCTGAGATGCGCAGGTGATGGAGAAGGAACAGCC
>JAOTQY010000015.1:6269839-6288567 GCA_026413445.1 Dolichallabes microphthalmus
CTTGCAAGAACTATTACAGAAAGGCTGACCTCTGTGTCTTAAAATAACAACTAACTGTTGTTTTTCTTGTTGTTACGAAATTACCTAATCCCATATGTGTTATTTTATAGTTTTGAAATCCCCAGTATTGTTACTAAACAAATCACTGAACAAAAACAAAGAAATTTGCAAGTGACCGGTAGTATATACATATATGTATATATAATTCAGTACAATACAAGCTTATTCTCAACAAAAACAGGAATATATAAAAACCAAGGGATCCGATCACATCAGATCAGGAATGCCAAAGCAATCCAAAAGTAATCATATTATATGAAATTTGCTATGAATTTTAAAGATTGCATTACTGATTATATTTTTAGTGATGTAATTTGTAATCAGTGTTGGGTTACATTTCCTAAGAAATCTATCCAATACCAGTAGTGATGAAATAAATGAATCCCAGAACCTGTCATCGGCTCCAGGCTTATATTTTATAATCTCTTTTTTTCTTTTTTGTAGCTGCATACCTTGTCTTATTGGGGGCGGCCTGTTCACGTGCCATCCGGCATATCAGGGGACTGATACACCCCATCCACAACGTTTCTGTGCCATTTTCTTACGGGTTGGGTTGCCAGCTCGACGCCAAAGTGTACTGTATCACTTGGGGTGGAGGACCTTACTCAAGTGTCCAAGGGTGGCAGCCTGGCGGTGTCAGAGCTCAAACCGGGAACCCCCTACTGTAGCTACCCCTGTCCCAACTTAACTTATTACTCACCATTAAGTATTAAATGGTTTAAAATGATAATTTAATAATAAATCTAGCTGTGTAAGGGGTTAAGATATGTGTATTGAAAAGAAATGTGCACTTTAGGTACAGCAACAGATTGCTTCCAAAGCTGTTTTATGGAGTCAGAGGAGAACCTAAGCCAAAGTTTCCCCGCAACACACACACACACACACACACACTCACACACACACACAACCCCCTCCCCTTCTCTTGCTATCTGACTTCTTAAATTAAATTCCATTCTGGACACAAACAGGCAAGCATTTTCACTTCACTTCATCCACTCAGCTGATGCATTCCTGGCATCCTTTGGTTGAGCTTGAGTTGTTTGCGCAAACCTGAAAATGCTTGTCACAGACGCACACACTGCGTTCGGGCCCTTTGAAATCACACAATACATTAAAATCAACGTCAAATCCAAACTTCAAAAGGCAGCATTGCAGTGAAGTCCCTACCAGCCTTCTATTAAAAAGCTGCAGCAACTCTCACATAATCCTCTGTGCTTTGTATTTACATGCAACCTTTCAATTAACAAATTTGATTAATTTTCAGTCCAAGCAAGTTTTAGTCCTCTCTTTCTTCCTCTTGATTTCCCAACAGGAATATTAAAAAAAACATCAGAGGAAAATGTTAACTGATAGACTTCAGTCAAAAATTTTAATGTCACACTTTTTAAAAGCATCGTAAAAAATTGACAGTAGAAATCACAGCTATGTTTAATAGCAAAAGTAAGAACATTTCCATAAATAATGTGATTAGATCTCACACTGGGACTGAACAGCTGTGCGGCCATAAAAAAAAAAAAAAAACACTTCAGTTTGATAGGAAACATAATTGTACATTGGAGAAATATAAAAATGTTATGTTGTCTGATGAGTCCATATTAAGAAGGGAAGCACATGAATGACATATCATTCCTCTGCAGCTCTGCCTTACCAGCCTCTGGAAGCAGTGTTATGACATGACGTTGCTTCAGTTAGTCATGTCTATACTCAACAATGTAATGTGGCAATAAAATGAACTCAGTTGACAACCTGAATGCACTGAATGACTAGAATCTGGAGTTTTTCTCCCCTGATGGCATAGGCATATTCCAGGACTCATACTTTGTTCAGGTTTTTGGAAGCATGAAGATTCATTATTACACATACAGTACATTGTAGGACAATCATGAAACTTTATTGTTCATCACCATTAGCAAAATAGGATAGATAGAGACTGTCGCCTTGCCCCTCCAGGGTACGGGTTCGATTCCTGGCCAGGCTCAATTCCCGTATATATAAATATTTGCATTCGTTTTTAAAAGAAAAGCAGAATCTTTTAAATATTTACACGACTTTACAGAGTTTCTCAGTATTTGGTACATCCCTTTTTTGTTTTATGGTACTAAGCTCATATGGATTCCACAAGATTGTGGATCTATTATTTATTCTGGGAAGCCTGGAGCCTATCCCAGATGACTTCAGGCACAAGCCAGGGTGCCAATCCATTGCAGGGCCCACATACACACACACACCCACGCTCACAAACTCATTCACACACAACGAAATTCTAGGAATGCCAATTAGCCTGACCTGCATGTGCTATGGGAGGAAACCAGAGGAAATGGGGAGAACATGCAAACCCAATGCACACAGACCTGAGATTCAAGATGTAGATCATTAACTTTGTTAGAAATCTTTCAATTGATATGATATGATATGATATATAGATTTGTAATAGCGAAATGATTTTGTAAGAGCATCACCAAAGTGCCAGACCTTGGCAGGGTTTCTGTGTTCACTGTTTAGTACTTACTAAAATGGTCCATGGAAGGACAACTGGTGAGGGGTCAGGGGTGCTGGGGCTTATTGATTCCCATGGCTATTTTGGAGGCACAAGGAGGACGTACACAATATTAAGCAGGTGGTTTTAATGTTACCCCTTATATGGAGTGAGAGAGAGAGAGAGAGAGAGAGAGAGAGAGATTGTGCATCTTGTGCGCTTCTGTCTTGCTGGTCTGGAGTGGGCGGGGCACGGCAGTTTTTTTTATCTGTAAAGGTGAGACTCCGCCCACAGGAGGCGCTGCGTCCACCTGCCAGAGAGAGAGAGAGAGAAACGCCTTGCTCTAAGCGGAGTGAATGCGCGCGCTGTCCATGATGTCTGTGTGACTGTTCATATATGTGTATGCAAGTGTTTCATGTGTGTGCGCGCGCGCATGAGTGAAGTTTGATTTAAGCCCTATACGGCGCCTCATACCCGCGCGCACACCCTTTCACACGCGCGCGCTGTGTCTCTGTGCTCGGATTTGCAGGCTGTGAGTGTGAGCAGTAAAGCGGGTGCGCGCGTGTGTGTGTTTGGACTTGAGGAAAGCAGCAGGGCGCATCGCGGGAATCCTCCTCACTCTGCTCACTGGATTCTGAATGGGGTTTAACACCAGGATAAACTTGGGATAATTTTGCAGGTGAATGCTGAAGCCTGGGACTGCACGGAGAGAACACACATCTTCCGCTTGTCTGGGGATTTCTTCATTATATAGCTGGGGATCGTTCTATTCTTCTGCTTTAATCGTCGTAAAATCTATTGTTTTTCAGCCAGGCATAATTACATCTAATAATAATAAATGTCCCCCTTTTTTTGTCCTGTGTTTTGTCGTTAATTTGTTTTTGTTTTTTTGCATTGTTTATAATTTCCGTCAGTAAGTCAAGAGCATGCGAATGTGTTTGCTGTAACAAACGATACATAATAACGATGCGTTATAAACACTTTCCCTTATTTCCTTATTCAAGCACGCGCGCGCAGGATCTTACTATTCTATTTAGTTACAGGTGCAATCGGATCTTACACTGAGTTGCATGGGCGAGACCAGCAGTCACTTAAGTCTTCTGCTGTGTGTGTGTGTGTGTGTGTCTGACGGTCAGTTTTTACCTGCTGTTCATGGCAAATCCACGAATTCTACCCACCGTATTGCCTCCAGACAGAATTAAAAGCACTAGAGACCCAGTAGCAGCTCTGGTCTATTTGCTGGACCATCATGATCACTTACATAATTTGGATAGTATTTAGTACAAATGAAAAAGTTTGAATTATGCATACTAGATCATGTCTGGCAAGGGGTCTTGAGCAGATTTCAGATTGTTCTATGCAGAAAAATGTTCTATGTTGAACCGTTGTATGCAACCAGGTAAATGTATCGATCCCAAAAAAAAAATACCTTAAAGAACTGTTCTTTTTTTATTCTTTTGATTAAAAAAAACATTTCCTTTCATCTAAATCACTGTGTAATAAACTATACAAAACAGATCAGTGTGACCAAGGGGAAAGAGCAAATCTAGATTGAGATTGTGCTACTTCTGAGTTAAGGCTTTAGTTTTCAAAGTTGGTGTAACCTGCCTGAGCATTAACACCCCTCTTCGGGTTTTGTCCTCTACAGGGCTGACTGTCTCTCCTTGGTTTTGGACACAATGATTGCGCAGAGCTTGAGGGATTTGTTTCTGGGGACTCTTCTGATTTCTGTGTTCTCAGCAGTATCAGTCCAGACTAACCCATTTGCCTCAATATCACCTCTGGCTGCTCCCCGGATCTACCTGTCCTTTAAAGGTAAGATGCAAAACCTGACCTAATGGAATTCTAATAAGTGAAAAAGTTTTTGTTGAATTTCATATCATAGAGTCACAAGGGGGGGAAAAAGCAATAGACTCCTCTCACTGTAATCATGAGCATTTGTAGTTTGTCTGCAGTCGTGAGACTATGCCTGATCTTTCCTTACTCAGAGGTTTTGGATTTGCCACACTTCTGACGTTTCTGATTTATGACTCTTTCCAATCTGGAAGCTGTTGGTGTGGTTATGTTGTCTGAGGAAGCTGCAATATTCAGTGGTTTCCTGTTTCAATTGGTTGTGCAACTGCTTAGTAGGCTGCTTCTTGGCGAGTGTCTTGGCTGCTTGGATCGAGATGGTGTGGGAAACATGCAATATTAGTTAGCACTTGCTGTGTTTTCAGGCTTCAGTACAATCAAGGCCACACTTCACACACACTTTTCACACATGTGTCATGAGTGTGTATCTCCTAGCCCATTATGCTTCTGCTCCATTTCCATAATTTGTGTTTCTGTGGTCAGAGACATCTTCTGTGATAGAGTTTAGATTACTTTGCGCATGTGGATAAAGTGCTGAGCATAGCAGCTCTGCTCATTTTCCTGCATGCTTTAACATCTCTGTCAGTCATCAGTATGCTGCAATGACTTTTGAACTGTAGGTTGTGGAGTTTCTATAATTGGTGTTTAAACATGTGGTTTGGGGGAGATTCTGTACTCAGACCATAATGAGGCAGTTTGGTGCTTGCTTGATTTAAGCACCGCATTTTAGTTAATTGTTCTTTAGATTGCTTTGTATTTCAAGATTTTCTCCTGTAGACTCCTGTGTTTTTCTTGCATGATATGATATAAAATTGCATATTTTTCATAATAATTAGAGGTTTGAATGGCCAGTCAAATCAAATGCAGGGATTTTATTATGTGTTATGTAAAAATGTCAGTTTAAAAAGATCAGATGTTCTTTTATAAAGTCCAAGCATAACAACAGCAGGAGATAAAAAAAAAAAAACAATAATAATAAATATATAAGAGTTGCTGTTGAGAGACTTTTAAAACAAGTCAACATTCCCATTAAGAGGCAATACATAAGAAACTTTGCTGTTGTGACCCCCTCTGCTGAAAGATTCTTTAAATGACGACTGAAATTTTTGTCTGTTATTGTTTGCTGTTTTTACAGGTTTTCTTTTTCTTTTTCTTGTTCGTTCAGTTCTGATTTTTTTTCCACCACTTCTGGCACCATGTGCCAAAATCTATATCAGAGAACATACTAGTTACATGGTTTCAGGGGCCAACTCAACTTGGCAGCTAGGATGAAGAATTTCTCACAGAAGAGTCTGGAAATTTTCACTAGCTTGCACTGTTAGTGAAAGAGGCCGATATAAATGATGAAAGTGTGTCTTGTGATATGGCAGCACGGTGGTGTAGTGGTTAGCACAGTCGCCTTACACCTCCAGGGTCCGAGTTTGATTCCTGGCCAGGCTGGATTCCCATCTCTGTGTGCATGGAGTTTGCATGTTCTCCCCGTGCTTGGTGGGTTTCCTCCGGGTACTCCGATTTCCTCCCACAGTCCAAAGGCATGTAGGTTATGTTAATTGGAGTTCCCAAAATTGCCCATAGTGTGTGAAAGAGTGTGTGTATGTGTGTGTGCCCTGCAATGGATTGGCGCTATCCAGGATGTACCCCACCTTGTGCCCTAAGTCTCCTGGGATAGGCTCCAGGTCCCTGTGACCCTGAATACAGGATAAAGTGGTATAGAAGATGAGTGAGTGAGTGTCTTGTGATATACAGTATGCCTTTTAGGTTTGTTAGGCATGACCCACTCAGCCCTTTTTCTCTGCTTTAAAAATATTTTTTTGTACTGGTTTAGCTGATTATTTATGTCCAGAACAACCATTAGACACTTTTATTCAAGAAAGACTAAGATCATTCTGATCTGGTTTTTTGTAGTTGAACGCTGAGTAAAACGTTCGATTAGTGAGCAAAAGATGGTTATAACATGTTTGGAGGTCCAGGTATTGCTGTGTAGCTTAAAGGGTGTCCATCAAACAACAAAGAGGGTGTTTCCTTTTTGATTTAAAAAGAAAATTTAATTCAGCTTTTCATTAAGGCAACACTGGCAAAGTAAACAAGAAGCTTTTAGAGGATTATCCGTTCCTAACACTCCCATCAGCGTTCACATAGATGTGGGTAGAGACTAGTCAACACCATCGTGTTTGTATGTGGAGCTGAAAACTGACTCGACTTGAATGAAGAGGAACCCTGCCAGGTCCAGTCAGTTTTCACCTCCGGTGGTGTCGGCAAGTTGAGAAGGGAGACATGCCCCTGTCTTTATCGCCCCTTTTTACATTACACGTCGTCTGGGCCAGCGGTACATCCTAGGAAGCCAAGATAAATCACGTCTGAACCTTAAGGTCCAGGGCTCCTATTTACAGGGGTTTCGATCCTTCTATCATTTCACCGCCAGCTCAAGTTTAGGTGTTTGCCTTCATGTAGGTTTTTATTTCATGTACATTCTTGCTTGTTCTACTCTTTCTACACCCTGACACAAATCCCCCACACACTTCTTGCTTTCTCCTTTTGTTTTCCCATCGGTTTTTCCGCCAAGATAGCCTAGAGGACTTTCATGTGCCCCACTGCGACCTATGAGCGTGTGCGTCCGTGTAACCACTCAGTTTTGACACGCTGCTGGATTTATGGACATGTTTCTGCATATCATATCCATGTTTAATGGTTAGGAAAGCACCTAAGGCATATTCAGCAGTTTGGGAAAATAAAAAGCATGCTCTACTCATGATTGAAAGCGTTGCTTCGAGCAAATCACATGCATATTGTTTGAAAGTGAAATCAAGCACTCAGAATTTTCAAGTAGCAATAGATGACCGGGAAATTTAAGTTGTGTATTGTTGAAAAGGCATCACTGAGATTTATACAGTTGTTTGCACTGTGTCCAGAGCGGTGCATGGATTATAATAATGAAAGACTTTCTTGCTGCAGAATTTCTTTCTTAAGAGCTCATCTAAGTGTGTAAGTGTTTCTGGTTTCTTCAGTGTAAGCTTTTAATGTTTGCTGCAGCCTGAGCTTGCTTAAGAGTGCTGTCTCAACCACGTTGTTGTATATGAAGGTCCCTATTGTTTTTTTTTTTTTTTTTTAAGGCATGGGAGTGTTGAAGCCGCCGCTGTATTATATGTGATATGTGAGAAATTGATGGACTGACCACACACACTCAAACTAACGCTGTGTGTGGAATCCCACTTTTACTGACTTGTTCAATGTTTACTGTATAGATTGTTCTATATAGAGTGGTGTATAGAGCAGCAGTAACTGCCATTAGCCTGAAGTTACTGTTTGCTAGACTAAATGCCCTGAAAACCCATGATCATGACCTGGTGTTGCATAAATAATTGGTATGCTGCAAATTACCTACCAACCTGAAACCACAAAAAATATACAAGGAGAATACTCCATGAAGTACGTATCTATTTTTTGTTTTATGTTGAAAGAAATGAAAGTGTTACTTTGTGTCAAAGTGTAGCTTTATGGTGCATTATGGGCAATACAGTATACTAATCAGAGAATATATATTGTACATTGAGAATTCAGACCACTGCAAAAAAGCTGCATCTCAACTAGTGCACTATATGGTGACTAGGCAATACATTTACACATGGCATAAGTAGGCATGACATGACCAGATCACAATTATAAAAGTATTTTATGATATATTTTACACCCAAACTCACTTTAGGAATACCTTTTTCTAAATATTCTGCGATATTTTGTCATTGACAGCATTTAGGTCAAGAAGATAAGAGAAGATAAGGGGCTCCACTGAGCTTTGTGTGAGTGACGGTGCATATAAACCTGTCTATGTCTGATCCAAATAACCTACTGACTTGTGGTGGAGGCAAGATAAGACCTGATAATAGATTTATAGATTTCTCACAAAAAGCTGCTTCAACTTTTTGCCCTTCAAGAGCTTGTCACCAAGATAAGTGCTCAGCCTTAAAGGTTATTAGGGACAGATTTAAAGCTTATTTTTTTCTTGCATTTAGTATCGCCCAGTGTCTGAGTGGCTGCTGGGTCCATAAAATAGCAAGTTTTTTTTTGTATACAGTCCCTTCTGGATGACCTGGAAGAGCATTTCAGCTTCCATTTCCTCTTATTTACATCTAGATGTAATCTTCAGCTAGAAATCCTTATTTATTTGGTCTAAGGTCTGGTGGTTGACTTGGCCAGTCTAAATCCTTCCACTTTTTTATCTGATGAAGTTCTTTTTTTGGCAGGCAGAATGTTTCTGAAGACTTCATTCATTCAATTCATTCTGCTTCTATCATCATGAGTTACATCATCATCAATAAAGATTAGTGAGCCTGTTCTAGAAGCAGTTATGCAAGCCCAAACCATGACACCATTTCATCTACACCATGCTTGACTGATGAGATCCTTTTGCTTTCCACAGTTTGGTCCATAACTTGGGTTGAGGTTAATATTGGTTCCAGAATTTTAGTTTCTCATCTCTGTACTGTATTGATTTTTTTACTTCCAGTTTCCAGTGTCCATTCTCACTGCTGACGAGTGGTTAGCGTCTTGTAGTTTTCAAAGTCTTTTTGACGGTGGATTGTGGTACCTTCAACCCTGTCCAGGAAAGCCTGTCTATGATTGCACCGATCGCTGTTTTGGTGTTTTTCTTCACAGCTCACACAGTGTTTCTGTCTGTTGTTTTGTCTACATTGACCTGTTCCGTCACTGTTTTTTAGTGCATCAGTAGGTTCTTTTTTCAGTTTTCCCACCTTCAAAATGGCTTGTATTCCCACCATTGACAGCTCTCTGGTCTTCATATTGGTTTATCCTTTTGGATGCAGTTTTCACAAGCAAAACCCAATGGTAGACATGTGGAGCTATTAACTGTTTAAACAATCGATGGATCAGGACACACCTGGTCAACACCGAACACCTGTCAGTCACATGATCAAATATTTTTCATGAACTTTTTTCCATGTGTATTCTTGAACACATCTACTGTAAAATTTTTAACCATCCCCTCATATTCATTGTAATCTCAAACCCAAATGTCTATAGTGTATAGTAAAAAAGAAAAGGGTTTGCCATGCCATTCCAATACTTATGGAAGGGACTATAAATAAAGTTGTGTAAACAGTTATATTTGTATTGTGTGGCTTGTTTGTGGTGGTACAGCAGGACTAGTCTGCCTCACAGCACAGAGAATAAATGATTTATTATCCCTCAGCGGTGTAGTAAGCTCTAATAGGCTTAAGCAGAATACACCACCTAGGGTTTACATCTGTGACCCCATCAGGCGCTGTGTGTGTGTGTGTGTGTGTGTGTGTGTGGGTGTGTGGGTGTGTGGGTGTGTGTGTGTGTGTGTGTGTATATGTGTGTGTGTGTGTGTGTGTGTGTGAGAGAGAGAGAGAAATTGGGGTCCACAGTTTATATGTGTGACCTTATCAGGCCATTATGTCTGTGTGTGTTTGAATTTAAGGGGCACCCATTTCTATCCCAAACAAGGCCTAATGACCACCCATTTCTGTGCGCCGGAGGCTGCGATTCAGTATTAATTGCTCTCAGTTTCTGTTTGCTTAAAGTCACTTAAATTTGAAACATTTACCTCATCCCCCTCCCTTTTCCTGTTTGGTCTTTGAAACACCTGGAACCATAATTCGTCTGTGATCTAAAAATGTAATGAACCATGCAGACCTCCAGCTGCAGTATTAACTCTGACAGACTCAAATCCTTGTTTAAAAATATCATCAGATATTTCTCTCTGTTTTTTCTTTACCTTTTCAACATGAATTTCCCAAATGTGTTTTAATGTTCTCTGGACATGAAAAGAGAGATAATACTGTAAAACCCAAAATTCACCTGGGTATGGAAAGGACATGTGCCAAAACAGCATCATATAAAAGTTGCGGGAATCACCAAGAGATCACACTTTGCAGTATTTTAATAAGATCTAGGTACCGATTCAATTTGTATTTCGATCCAGGAAGTATCACTTTTGTATAAATATGTTGCATCTACAGTACTGTATAAATATTTTTCTTTTTTCCCAGATTTTTTTTTTCTTCCTCTGAACAAATTTCTAATATTTAAATTCTGGTCAGGCTCACAGCGATATTTGATGTTGCTTTTGTTCATTTAATCAAGCAAAAAAAGTTGAGTCTCCAGTGGGCATGCTTATGTTTAGAGATATCTAGTTTCAGCACTGTGTTTAACAAGCTTCATGTCGTCAAAAAAGTTTCCAATTCTCTTTGTTGCACCGCTTTTTGATTGACGGATCAAAATTTACACCTCTTCAATATTTAGATGATTTCTTATCAATCCAGGTTTGATGTATTTCATGAACATAAAAGAGCTGGACATAAAACCCCATTCTGTCCAACTCTGGTCTCTGGAACACGTTGGACAGGCGGTTGACAGCACCAATAGCTGTGTCCTTCACACCTTTGACTCTCCAATTACTCTAATTCACTAAGTATTAACATGGTTGGGGGCAAAAGAAACGTACTCCTGTGCTTTAGCTGCTTTGCCTTAGAGACTGAATTTTCTGTCTGAAGGCAGTGTTTGGCAGTTTTAACTTCAAACTAATAGTGCTGTTTTGTTATGTTCCCTCCACTCTGTCTTAATTGGCCTGTTGTAATGGTGATATTTATGGAAATGAATTTGCCCCAGAGCGTTGCATTCGCTCTCGCGTTAATGGAACAAGGTGGAGGAAGAAAGGAGAAAATGCATGTAAAGATATTTTGAAGGCATGAATGGTGAGAAAATTGTCTTCCTGTAATAAGCAAGAGAAACAATGAGAGGCACCGTGAATAATCGAGGTAGTTTGCAGGTAGGGAAATAATAATAATAATAATAATAAAAAAAGAATATAAGAGATAAAAAGGTTGTACACCTACAGAGACACTCCCTTTGAGCTAGTGTCTCTATGAAAGACAAATCTTTGTATAGTGGTTAGGGGCATACAGTATAAATGATCCCTGGCCTGTCTATCCCATGCACTAAGGCTTAGCACAGTATAAACAGGTACCTATTCATCCACAGCCTGGCTAGCTCACTTTTCACCTGAATCATTTGAGTAAAGGTGTTACTGCAAGAGAGGGAGCGTGTGCGTGTCTGAATCCGCCTTTGTGTATCTGTCTACCTGCCTGCCTCTCCATGTCTCCGTCTGTCTCTTTGTCTCGGGTAATGTCTGGACAGCATGAATGAGATCCCATTATATCAAAATCTTTTTCCTACACTGTCTTGAATCATTTTTGCTTTTGAACTGAACATATTTGCCCCCAAGTGACATCATGATTGCCCATCATTAGGCTCCACTTACAGGCCCAGTCGGCTTCTTGCTTTGTAGCTGCAACCACAGAAATGTGACAGAGCGATATTAATAACCCTGGGAGTTGGGAGGCATCTCTGCACATTTTTCTGGGGTCGTCCCATGGGCTGCACTCTAATGGAGCTCTTGGCAGCATAATAAACTTAGCCTGCTGACCCTTCCAGACTCTCTCTCTCTCTCGCTCTCTCTCTCTCTCTGTAAGCTCTCTGCAAGAATCCCCACAGCTCTGTCAGATATACATGAGCACTAGTGGCTTAAAGTTCTTCGTTGCTGTGTCAGACATCTTTATAAAGCAGGCTTTTTAATCGTATTTGTTGAAACAGGGAGTTTTGGTAAAGAAATATAACCAATATTAGCAATGGATGGAATAGTTAAATTATGTATTTCTTTTGGATTTTTGTAAATAAATCAGTATCTGTGTGAGCATGGGGGGCATGTCTGATGTGTAAGCTTGCAACAAAAAAAATTGTTAATTTCAAGGTAGCGTTGCATCCTGGGATCGTGAGCTGCTTTACTGGATCTGAGCTGTCACAGTGAGATTGCTCTGTGGAGGAAGAGGGAAGGTGACAGCGGCACAGCTAAATATAGAGACCCTACTGTCTCACACCCCCTCTCTTTCTGTCTCTCTCTCTTCCTTTCTTCCTTGATCTGTCAATCTCTGTCTTTTTATTTGTTCCTTCCTCCATGATCAACTTCATTCTTCTTCATCTTGGTCATTTTATCTCATCTTGATCATCGCATTTCTATCTTTTGACCTCATAATGCCTATCTATTATCGCAGTGGTGTATGGCATGTTTCGGGAAGCATGGGAACATTCCTGTGAGAGGCGTTTTTGGGTAAGGCAAAGCTTCCAGGATGAGTCGTTCCAAGCATTTGTTTTGGGGACTACTTACAAAAGTACCCGTGTGGTGAATGGGAAACTTGCAAACATCCATCATTTCAAATAGCCTGATTAAAAGCCCAGAGGCTGGGCGTTTCATCTATAGGAATAAGAACTTCTTCGCTGTGCACTTTTGGTCATTGGGGGGGGGGGAGGTTGGCGTCAAGCGAAATGTCAGTGGCGTAGACCCAGTGCATTGTGTGTGAACAGTGTGGAGATTGTGCTGATGAGCTTAACTGTGGCAGATGGTTTATAACAACACTAATAACTAGCCTTTCATCTACAGATACAAAGATTTTTCTTTCACCAATAGTTTTTAATCAGTTTTCTTTGTCTCTTTAACATGGAGGAAAAGCTGGCCAAGGGACAATATGTTTGAGATTAGGATGTGGCAGTCTATTGGAAGCACTGCATGTCATGGTATTTGGATGGGCCATTTTAGAGTTCTGCGCAAGTATATTTGTGCTGCCAAAATTAAGCAAATCTTTCAATGAACTCGATGAAATGAGTGCTGACAGGCAGGGTTTTGCAACACGCTGACTCATAACTACTTATTATATAGCATACATGAACAAATATTCTTTATTTATTATTATTATTTTTTTTTTTTAAGAAAAGAAAATATTTACTACCATAAAGACTTATTTGCTTTTTAACAGCTTCCCTGCTTGACAGCTAGAAACATTAGACACCCAAAAACCTTGTGTAAATACAATTTAAGGATATACCTACAGTTTTAACCTAAAAATTGGTGTTTAAGTCAAACCAGGACTTTTGATTATGCAGAATTACAGCACACTTATAGAGAATTAGGGTAGTTTTTGTTCTCATATGATCTGCTATAATAATATTTTACCTAGAGGTATTTGTACCTCAAAGTAGAAAGTTTTCTCAGTACGAAGGAGCCATGATCTGACTGCTGGCTTGACATCTGTAACGCTGGCCTCCCAGGAACTTCTGTAATGGCCCAAACATGTGCAAACTGCTTAGTGCGAGGGCTAAGGTCTGTAGGGGGATGTGCCAGTAATTCCCAGCCAAGTTCCAGTAATGAACAAGTGGTTTGTGAACGACTGTGTGTACAGTTTCAACAGACAGAAGTTGGCGACAAATTATCCGTCGATTTTCAAGGAACAGGCGTTCCACTCATTGACTGTTCACAGGAACGGACGCAGTGGGCTCTGAGCCATCCCAGCCAGGATTTCATTCACAGACATGTGGCTTTCTTTAAAACTTTTACACGACTCAGACATTTTACTGCAGCTAAGAGTCTCATCACCATACTGTGCATGAAATCTTTTGCAACTGTCAATCAGTTTTACGCCTTCATTCATGAGAAAGTTCATCACGGTTTGTCTTGAACACACCTTGCAAAATAAAAAATAAACGAAATGACCATTTTTATTATTGAACAATGTTATACTGGATTAATAATTTAAGAAATAAGCTTTTACTGCATGGATTTTCTCTACATACAGTATACATGAAGTAAACAGTCAGTTAAATCATCCTAGATGAAACACAATCACAAAATCCTGTCAAGCTTTTTCTGAAAAAGCACAGTATGGCTTTTTTTAAGAATCATTTACCATATTTATCTTCACAGATTTGTAAATTACCATCATATATTATACACTCGCATATTACACCACTAAGCAGCACAGCATAGTACCCAAAATATTTAATGGATTAATTCATCCCTGACTCCTAAATTATACCTACAGTATCTCCTTCTGCATTCCTATAACCTTTTATTTATTATTTATGTGTGCGTGTGGGGGGGGGGGGATAATTTAAATTATCATACAGTAAATGTGACTACAGTATGATAGCATACGATATGATAAACATTATGTTCAATCTTACTCCAGACTCAGCATGGAAAGAAAACTCTATATACAGCATTCTCTATAGTAATTCTCTACCTGAATTTTATTCTTTTTTTAAATTTCACTCATTTCATGCATGTAGTTTACAAAGAAACATGCAAAGCACACATATTTTTAAGTGTGTATTATATCATTTTCTTTCACTTGCTTGGGTTCCCATATTCTTTTGGTCCATGGTAGATTTCAACAGTCTTAGGCAGGTTATCTGCAGCAGACAGATGTTTTCTGTCATTTTGTATAACTGTGATTAATGCTGGGAGGCATAAAAAAAAAAAGATAAGGCAACAGTTCGAATTCTGGGTCGAGACATAAAACAGCACATGTGTACCTGTCTATGCGAGTGCGTTTAAAGATGGCTCTTTCACAATGACGGCATTTCATCTCCAGATGGTCTTGCGTCTGACAAATTGAAAATAGATACATGTGCATTTTTCATTCTACTCTTTTTCTAGGTATTTAAATCGAGACTCGAGTCATCCATGTTTCCCGTCCAGTTGCTGGTCAGATCAGGGAAATATTTCCCACAGTTGAACATCATATGTTTTTTTTCTTCTTCTTTTTTAATACCAGTCAGATAAAGTTTCCCAGACAGCCATCCTGCTTTTGCTCAACATTTCATTCTAGGCTCCGCTGAATTTTATGTCAACAATTGTGAAATTGTCTTGACTTTCTCTATTGTAGCCTTTAAAAAAAAAAAAAAAGAGCTGTGGGGTCTAGCACATTGCAAATCAATCAAACTTGCACACATTCAGGTTTATTTGTAAGGCAGGTTTACAAAAGGCATTGGCACAAGCGCGCCCGGGACTGAAGCACCGTGCCTGAGCTATCAAAGACCTTTGTGTGGAACCTTTTGTGTGGAACTAAAATAAAGAACCAGTGAGCAATTGATAGTGGTGATTGAAAAGTGTGTGTGTGTGTTCTGATATGTGTGCTATTTATTCAGAATGCATAAACCATAAAAATGCATCATATGAACACAAATAGTGTATATTTTAATATATAATATCGCTTTTTAACTCATTTTACTCATACAGTAGTAATTCTGGCTCTGTCAAAAAATTTTGTAGCAGGAAAACAATTATAAGCATTACTGCAAACATCAAGCAAATTATACACATAATCTGTCATCACGGGGGCCTCCTGATGTGTTGCCTGGTTGTAGGAGTCCTACTGTTGAGGTCAGCAGACTGGGCTAGACCTTGGTCCTGAGACTGGGGGGTGGTGGGGTCAAGGGCGCCTCTCTGTGTATGTTGTTTTTGGCTGCCACCATTTATTACCATCTGTCAGTCAACACTGGATGCTGTTACCGTAGCAGTGCGGCGGCTCAGCCAGTGATCCGTGCCAGTAGACCAAAAACATTATTACATGCAGGAGAAAGAGGGGGTGTTGACCAACCTGGGAGGCGAAGGAAGACAACTAAGTGCTGGCTAACAGCAGGGGGTAAAGGATGGTAAAAGGGGGGGAATCCATCCTTCCATCCCACTATGAGGAATTCATTTGACAGAGAGCGAAGTCTTCGGCGAGATAATGAAGAGAAAAATTATACAACAGTGAGACAGAAATGAGCAAACGCTAATGGAGTGTAGGTTATCATTACACTGGTGAGGTGCGCATGGTTAACACTATTGGAGGCAATAACTGGGGCTCTTGGAAATGCAAAATCATCAGCAATCACCGAATGACGGATGAGCCAGACTCTTCTAATCAGAGCTCTGATACTAAAGAAGGGATGAGTGATTCACGGGGAGGAGAAAGAGAGAGAGAGCTGTACGAGTGTGAACATTAATGAGAATACATGTAGTGCGGAATTTAAAACGGGAAATAGTACAGACTAGTCAAAAAATGAGGAAAGACAAAGCCGAAAAAATAATGTTACATAGATTGGAACGTTCGGTTGGCGAAGACGTTTTGGACTTAAAAATGCGTACGTGCGCCTTAAGTGTTTGTGCATGTGTGTAAGTACAGTACATCGCCTCTGACAGAGTGTGTGCTGGCATAAACGTGACGAAAGGTCTGTGTGAGTTTGCATGCACAAGTGTCTATATGTATTTCCCTGCATCTCCCAGGTAATATGCCTGATGCTGTCCAGATGGTGCACTTCAATTCAGCAGCTGCGCATCTGCACGAGGAGAAATGTGAGCTAGCGTGGAGCGCCACATGTGGGCTGGAGCTCAGGCAGCCTGTCTATGGGAAAACGGGGCCTGCGGTTAGGCCAGATTGAGCTCCGGTCTCTAGGGACGCCCTCAACCAAGTGTGAATGCCGTGTTTATTCTTTGTGAGCCACATGGGAGTGTGTGTATGAGCGTGTGAGTGGTGAGGATAAAATCACGTTGTCCTCTATAATGGCACAGGGATACGCGAATATTGGCATTCTCATATTCTGTATAAAGATGATGTCACCGTCATTTGTGGAAGTGTGCTTGGATAAGTGCAAGGTGGTCTTGGCACATATTCAGAGTCACTCATTGTTCTACTCGAGCTCTTCTTTTTCCCTCTCAGTCTCACACACTTGTCAGTTGCTTTCCATCTCTGCCTGCAGAATGTGTCTGGTAATTTCATCTCCTCTCCATAATATAGTCCAAACATTACGACTGAAAATGACATCCTTCTGATGGTCTTTATGGACTGGGCTTAAACTGAATAAAGGCAGTGCAACATGATTCTACACTTTTGAGCTCAGATTTCTGTGTATACACAAATGGAGAGAGAGAGAGAGAGAGAGAGAGAGAGAGAGATGACAGGATTATATTTTTTTTCTATAGAGCAAGCCCGGCTATAGTTACTCAGGAAATTCACTTTAAATGAAAAGACACTGTCACTCAAAATTTCATGCACGATTATGTGAGGAACCGCAGGCTTGGGTTTAAAAAAAAAAATTCTGACTCAAAATTAAAACACTGTGAATTAATGATTAGTTAAACAGTGAACAATATTAAGAGCGGATGAAACTGTTAATATTCCAGAAAGCAAGATACACTACACTGGAAAGGAGAAAAGAAGTGTGATGATGTGTTGCTTAAAAGCTAAAGTAATTTAAGGTTGAAGAAAACAGCAGCGAGCTACTATTCTGAAAAGCGTAATAACAAGAAGTCTGTTGGAACAAAGGAGTCTTTTGGAGGACATCTGGAAGGTTGTTCTATAGAGATGGAAAAAGAAACCAGTGACAAGGAGTTTAAAGGTGAAATCCATTCTTCTTCCAGACATTTTTAGGTTGTTAGCGTGAAGGTAGTGTGAAGGTATAATGATGGGATTTCAAGAGCAGTGCTTTTCACATTGAATCATGAGTCCGTGTCACATTAGTCCTTGTGGGAAATTGAACCTCAAGAGAATAAATATAATGGATAGATACAGTGTAGAAAAGCACCTTTCTAGAGTCTGTGAACGAGGGAATGACCCAAGAATGTTCCAAGGATAAGAGAATAATAATCACAATATACTGTAGTTAAAGTCTGAATTTGGTTAATGATCTAAAAGAATCTGATGAATGGTCATAAGGTGGATTAGCGTTAAACACCGTTGCCTCGCATCTCCATTGTTGGGGGTTAAAATCTCCCCTTTGGTCTGTGTATGTTCTCCCCAAGCTTAGGATTCCTTCACGTACTGATTCCATTTTGTTGGAGGCACAGTCCAAAGACGTGCAGTATGTTGTATCCAGTTTAGTATTTCCAAATTGGCCCTAGTGTATGATTGAGTACACTAATCCTCTGCATATGCCCGACCAAGAATGTCTTCTGCATTGTGCCCTGCCATGAATTGTAGTATATAACGAGTATAATGGTTTATACAGTATGTAGTTGGTGGGCATCTGTTTCATAGGATTTCTGAACATGATTTGTGAACTGTCTGCTGGTTACAGATAGAGATTATGGGGAAAAGTGTTCCAGTCACTTTGACGTGTGTGTGTGTGTGTGTGTGTAAGTCTGATTGATGATTTAAAAACAATGATGGAGTCTGTTGCAATTTTGACATTTTCTTGCATATACCTCGAATATGTAATTTGTGGGACAAACTTACTTCACTTTTTACTTTATCAGTTTTAAGTACATGAAATAACATTTGGTAAAAGAAACAAAGTTGTACAGTTTCATTTATTCAGGAATAATGGACACAGTGTATAGGTTTCTAAAAGGGGCTGTGATCATGTACCTGTGTGGAGGTATATTGTATTTATTAGCTCCCTAGAAATATGCCATAAAAGTACTTTATATAATTTACAAGTAAAATACAAAAAAAGTATAAAATTGCTGCCTCTGCTTTTATTGTAA
>JAOTQY010000015.1:6448214-6460502 GCA_026413445.1 Dolichallabes microphthalmus
TGCCAAGTTGTTGTGCGGACTGGATATTCCGCTGTGGCGACCCCTTGCCGGGAGCAGCCGAAAGATCAACAACATGTCTCATCTGTAAACCACTTTTACTATATAAAGTACAATGTCAATACTCAGGAGCTGTTTTAGAAACCATTACTCCATGCTACACCTAAAAACAAGTCGTTTGTAAATGTATTATTGGATTAAAAATATCACGTGGTTAAACAATCAAATTATCCTGGTCATTTATTATTACTTTATACACTTCATATCACAACAGTATTGGTTTTTTAATGAGTGCCTTTCCACAATGAATCTAGATTCTTCCTTGCCATTTTCCTCTTATACTAAAACCACATATTATAATATTATACTTACTGTATATAATATATACTATAAATAATACCATTCAACTAACTTTGTAATATATGAAGTTGAACTTGATATCACTTTCTGTGAAAGCCTTTGAATGAAAATACAGCTACAGTCATTATTTTTTTCTAGCATAGTTTGAATCGCCCTGTCAGTAATGATAATTTTTAAATAGCTTGCACTAATCTTTGAATAATGTTTTCAATGAAACAAGCTAAAGTTCTCAAAGATTTCAAATCAAAATAGGAACAACAGATGTCAATGTGTCACCCCTGGATGAACCCCTTGGTGTTGGACAAAGTGATGGCAATTGAAGCTATTCTTCTTCATTTCCAACACTATATATAATAATGTATAATGCTTTTACAACTTGATTTAAATCATTATTTTCACACACAGGTCTAAACAGAACTCTTTTGAACAGCACACAGATTGATATTATACACTCATATGTGAAGAGTAATTGATGTTGTCTCTGCAAAGAAATTTCCATAGACACATTTGAATTTCAAATCAGGTTACACAACTACCACTAATCATGTAACGTTCAAAGGATATCCTTCACTGAGAAAGTCAAAAAGGCACAAGTCACATTAAAAACTACAAAAACAGCACAAGTATTAGAAGTAAAGAGGAGGGGAAGTTTTCGTTTAATTCATATAAAATACACAAACAAGATTTCTTATTCTGCCCAAATATAAGAGTATAGCTTTACTTATGATCTTCACACATTTAGCTGTCAATATTTACAAGATACCTTTTCTTAAACCTTCTGCATAAATCATTTCTTTCATTTGAATACTGAACTTAATTATATGGTTAAATACAATCTACACACTTTTGTGCTTCAAAAACTTATTCAATGACTTAAAAAACATTTCATACATCATAATAAATATTTCTTAACTTATTGTTTGTGTGAATCTCCAATCTGTCACCGCATATTGTGCACTTTACAGATGCACAAGGAACTTTTGTACATTTTGAAGTTCCACTGTAATATATTTAAGATGAATTTAGCACCACGGACCTGGTTCTCTAACAGCAGCTGATACTAGTCTATATAAACACACATGCATACACTCCTTTTCTATTCAATGCCGGTACTTGAGCACAGGAAGGAAAGGAATGCTTAAAAAGATCACTACGATCAGAGCCAGAGCTACTACAAATGAATATCCCGTCTCTTGGAAAACAGCCTGCAGCTTCCAACATGCGATTTTAACTTTATCCAGATCTGTTTTTATTGTATTATTATTATTATTATTATTATGTTATAATAATACAACAGAAACAGATCTGGATTATGACTATTATTAGCAACATACAGTCTTATGCCAAAGTTTTGGCACCCCTTGATAAATAATAGATTTTGGTGATTTTTTTAACGGAAAAGATGTTAACACAGTCTCTCTTGGAAATGGAAAAATGCATAATATTTTCAGCAATCATTGATGCATAGTTACTTCTTATGCCATAAATTGAACACTGCGCAAATAAATAAATTGGCACTGTGCAAAGGTTTGGGCACCCTAAGAGTTCCAGAGTCTCAGATTCTTTTTACAAGATTTCAGAACTTAATCAACTCAGTAGATCTGATGCATGGCAACAGCTGTCATTAGTAAAAGCCAATTTCAAAGCTTTACAAATACTTTGACTCTTCAAACCTTGTGCACACACTTGCGGACACTCAACCACCATGGGTTCCTTCAAGCAGCTGTGTAAGACTCGTTACAAAATGAACGTTATTGATGCCCACAATGCGGGAGAAAAGTCAGCAGAAGAAAACCTTAACTGCGTCCCCATCATAAAATCCAACGTCAGAAATATGCAACGGAACATCTACAGAAGCCTGATGCATTTTGGAAACAAGTGCTGTGGACTGATGAAGTTAAAATAGAACTCTTTGGCCACAATCAGCGAAGGCATGCTTGGAGAAAATAAGGAGCAGCATTTCATGAAAAGAACACCTTTCCAATTATTAAGCATGGGGATGGATCTATCATGCTTTGGGGTTGTGTTGCAGCCAGTGGCACAGGAAACATTACACGGGTGGAGGGAAGAATGGATTCCACTAAATACCAGCAAATTCTGGAAGCAAACATTACAACCATCTGTACAAAAGCTGAAACGAGGATGGCTTCTACAACAGGACAATGATCCTAAACATACCTTGAAATCCACTATGGAATACATCAAGAGATGCAAGCTGATGGTTTTGGAATGGCCATCACAGTCTCTTGATTTAAACATCATTGAAAATTTGTAGATATTATAAGAGCTGTGAGAAAATCCCAACTACAAGAATTGAAAGCTGGCTATGAAAAGTGTTTGTAAGCTGTGATATCTTCCAGAGGAGGCGTTACTAAGTACTGATTATGTAGGGAGGCCAAACATTTGCACAGTGCCACAATAATGGTTTTATTATTTTTTTAAATCTTTGTTCAATTTATGACACAAAAAGAAACTATGCATCAATGTTTGCTGTAAATTTTGTGCATTTTTTCCATTTCCAAGAGATACTGTGTTAAGATATTTTCAATTAAAAAATCTAAAAAATCTGTTATTCATCAAGGGGTGCCTAAACTTTTGCATAAGACTGCATATGTTACTGTAAGTGGAAATTTATTCTATACAGAGCTAGCTGTATATCTAAAGGCAGATGGAGAAAGCATGAAGCAAAGCAAAAGTAAATAATTATAAAAGAAAGGTGAGGAAGTCTTAAAATAGATAACACTGAATTAACTGAGACTGAAGCCTGAAAGTTCAGAGCCATGACAAGTTGTAATTTCTCTCAAATACCAACTCAAGGCAAATAACCTGCTAGTTTTTTTCTCTAACTTTGGGAAGCTACTTCACCCTGAACCCCAAAGCTTCTAAACTATGCTCTCATCCTCTAAATGAATCATTTCTATTTTACCTGATTCAGGTGGTTTGTGCTAATACAGAAAGCTACACTGAAAAAAACAAACAAACAAACTATACAAAATGTGCTCCAGTTGAGCCTCGCTCAACCTGCTATAAAACAGTAAAGTTTTTAATACACTCCCCTTGTCAGTCATTCACGCTTACACTCACACACATAAAATTTAACTGCCCTCTAGTGGCCACCAGCAGAATTGCTGCTTCCTGTAGTCCAGTCGATGATGATAAAGCCCAAACTCATAATCATGAACAGCACACCCAAACCAGCAAAACACGCAGCCTGGGGAAAAAAAACAGACAGATAGAGATAGAGAGAGGGAGAGATTTTCATAAACGGTTTGGCTTAAAAGATCACTTTGCATCCCGGTCAAATTCATGTGCCGCTATGACACTGATAAGCCATAAGTAATCTAAACAAGTCTGAGGTCATTCGCTAGTATTTGCTAATCTGCAAGCTTTCTAACTCCACATTACGATTATTTACAAAAGTAGAAAATCAGAAACGGGTTTTAAAATGTAAGTGAAGCAAGTATCTGGGCTTTGTAAGAAACTTCTTATTTTAAAATACTTGCCCTTTAAACTGATGTATGAGAAGCTACTCACCAGGATTTTGGGTGTGGAGGACATAGGCTCGTCATCTTTGGGAACAATGCGGATATAAAAAACAGCAGGAAAGATGAAGATGAGGCAAGGAGCAGAAGTAGCACCTGGAGGAGAAAGCAGAGAGAAAGACAGATAAGAAGCAGGATTTTTTTTTTTACATGAACACAGGATATACATGAACAAATACAGAAATTATAATCAAGCTCATAATCTATAAGGATGAAGGAAGAAACAATGTAATTAAATTACAAATTTTAGAAACATAACTGAAATGCAAAGGCTCAGAAGAAGTAAAAAAAAAAGAAAAAAACAGAATTAAAGAGTATAGGACAAAATATAGTGTGGACATCATCAGTTGTAACTTAAATAAACATATCCAGTCTACATGTTCCAGGTCTATGTGCAGAGTTCTCACTTTTGATACAATATTAAAATTTCCTTCAAAGGGCAATCCTTTGCTCCCTGACACAGTTCACTTTTATAGCAAGTGACAGAGAAAATATTGACTTGACCTCTCTTCCTCAGCCTCGAGGCCAGCGACTGATCAAACAAAACTAACTTCACTATCAACAGCGAATGAGCATAAACAGTGAAGTTTTTTAAGAAAGCACACAAGTTTGAATACGCATAGCTGCACACAGTTTACAGTGCTTTCTGTAATATTATTAGCAGCTTGCGGTGACTGGAGCTCGTTTCTCCATATGGATGCGAGGTCCCTTTTTTTAGTGACTGGCAGACTTACCGATAATTCCGAAGATGCCAAGGATGTTCGGTGCGAAGATGACAAGCATGTTGATGAAGGTGAGGAGAGTGATGGCGATGATGATATGACGGATCCAACTGAATGACTTGTCAGGGAAGATCATCTGCTGAATGGCTCGCCGCACCTGGTGTGTGCATATTCATGAAGAAAGAAATCAGGAATGAGATATACAAAGCACTGTCTAAGCGCTAGACAGATTTTGGATGCAGATGAGCCTTGATGACTTGAGTGTGTGAGAAAGATAATGTCTGTATACTCACCGGGAACAGCACAATCGGCACAGTCAGTGTGACAGCTGTCAGCACAGCTAGTCTCACACACAGGATCAGAGTGTCGTACGGGTCAATCCTGCTGTAGGTGTGCAGCAGTTCTGCCTCCACGTTTTCTGCAAGAAGAAAGCACCAAACAAAAATATGCTTACATTGGCCACAAGCAAGTGTGACATGTTCAGTCTTGAAAAGCACTTTAACAGCTATAAATCCCAGAGAAGTAGAAAAACAGTGCTTAGACCAAACTGCTGTCTAAAATTACTGCTCAGATGATGATTATGTTTCTACAGTAACAGTACGGCTCTCACAATAGTTCAAAATCACAGGTCTATATTGAAGCCCTTGACGTGTAACATACAATAACAAGTATGAACATTAAAAAAGATCATTTCTCAAAAGGTCTGGTTGTTGTTCACAGAGTGCTGTATTAAAGCATGCTTATGGAAACTTGGTGGAAGAGAAAAGTGTGGTAGGTAAGTATACACAAGCAACAGCAATCTACACTAAAGGAACCTTGACCAAATATTGAATGCATAAATAAACATATTTTCAAACCTTGGACATTTCTGTACTGTAAATCCTTTTTACAGAAATGTTCTAATATCTTGAGATGCTGGATTTATAATTTATAATCATCCAAATTAAAACAAAATGGCTTGGAATAATTCTTGAAATAAGTTGGAATGAATCTAGAGTATATGAATTTCACTTTTTTCAATAAGTTACATAAAATAGTTTTCCACAATATTTTCGCAATGCACCATATACAGTTAAGCCTTGGACTGCAGGCATAATTCATTCCGGAAGCCTGCTTGTAATCCAAAACACTCGAAAGCGAATTTCCTCATAAAAAATAATGGAAACGCGATTATTCATTAACCGAGCATGGGAGACGATTACCCACAATCCCACAGTGCGAGAGAGAAAAGAACCATTGACTCTGTTGTGATCATGTGACACTCGGGAGACAAAGTGCGCATACGTACTATCCGTATTTCAAGACCTCGCTCGTTTAAGTTAAAATTTGTTAAGATTTTTGCTTGTCTGGCAAAAAACGCAATCCACGGTTGTACTGTATACAGTAAATACATGCTATAATGTTTTGCGGATGGGTAACAAAATTAAATGCAATTAGCTACAAATTAAAAGCATGAAATCAATCTGTAATAAACAGAAATTGTTATCGTTGGCAAATTGCTGTGATACATGAGAATTACAACACTTTGGGACACATTATTAATAGCCCCATCAAGAGTTATCCCTTACATACTGTAGTGAGCGTTAATTACATAAGAATATAATTATTTTATTGACTAAGTGGTCTATATTCAGTTCTTGTGCTCAGTCTGTTCCCCTAATGATAAGGGGTTTTCAAAAACAAACATAGCAGTTGTCTACAGTGCACTATCCAAGGGGAAATTTGTGATTAAATGTGCCTTACCATAGAAGGTCAGATAGCCAAACAGGGCAGCGAGGAAGTACATGATGTACATAATGAGGATGGAGAGGTTGGATACCTGCTGCATTTTCTTTTTAGATGGGCTGCAATCAAACAGACAGCATGTTCATTACTTTACAAACACCTGCACGATCAACATGCTCAATGTTGACCATTATCTGAGAGAGGTGTGTTACTGGTACTGAGAAGAAGAAAATAGAACAAAGCACTAAAGGTGAATCTATCAGCAAACTTGAAAGTAAGTCTAATTGATTTTACACTAATAAATATGACTCATGACATATATGACAGATGTGCGGTTGGGGATCAGTGATCAAGGCTTTAAGTTACTAATCAGATGATTGTGAGTTCAATCACGATTCTCTATGGATTGGTAGATAAATATAGAACTTACTTGCGTAGCTCAGTGTAGATGGGAAGCACTTCAGGGTGACAAACAAAGGCAAAGGCAAGAATAGGGATGGTGTACGCCGTCTAGGACAAGGGTAAAATAATACATGATCACTTGCTTGTCCTGTCCCATATACTTATTATGCAGGACAGTCAGGCATTTCTGCCATCAAAGTGCCTCTCCATAATAGCAAACAGTACCTGAGAGTTTACTGTGAACATACGAGGAGAGCAGTGTGTATCGTCCAGCACATGTTCATCATGGTGAGTGTCAGTCAATGGCAAATCAGTTGGAAGCACGTGGACGTCTGTGTTATTAGCCAAGAACTCCTCGAATGGGCAAAGAATGTAGAATCTCTTATAGATTACCTAAAGTGAGAGAGAAGCAACATATTTTGTTAAAGGTGCACCTGGAAAGTACATTTTAATGTTTAGATATTTTGTAAATTTTCTAGACGTTTCCACCAAATGATCAACATGGACCAGATATTATCTGGAATGATGCATCATTCTTACCAGAGCAGAGACATCGACATAATGGCAAAGTAATGTAATGGCAAAGTAATGTATGTGATGCTAAGTGTAGTGGAATTCTATGAGTTCATTTACACTCATTTACAATCTATAATTCTAAATGGTTTAATTACTCAATAATAATATGTTAATTCATATTAATTTTACTTGTTCAATAAATAACACCAAAACATCACAGTAATTGGGCAGTTTGAACTGAAGGTATACAATGTTTTATTTAGTAATTAAAAAGTGGTACTCCAAATCCAACCTAATGGACACATGCAGTACATGTGACAAACTTATGCATGCATATATGCTAAGAGCAACTGGGCATCTACGTACCGAAATGAGGAAGAAAACCATGCAACTAAGAGAGAAACCACTGGTGTAACCGAGGTAACCTGTTGGTTAAAAGACATGGAGGTGAGTTAGTGTAAAGTCATCATGGACTAAGCAGGACTTTTATAATTATTCCTCCTAGTTTACTTGATCTATAAGAACACTTTATCCTGTGTTTAACAATTTTTTTAACACACTTCCTATTCAACTGAAGCTAGAGGATTCTTTATTATACCACTCCACTGTTAAATTGTTAACGCTGATTGGTCGAAAGATCCTGATTATTTTTCTCCCACAGCAGCTTTGAGAGTAGTGCTAGCTGTGTTTCAAATTAACAGGTTTAGATTCATGTGTCTTGTTATCTTTTCCATAGTCACAAAGATTTGTAGGGCAGACAGACACTTTACATCATCTATGGCTAAAATTAAACTCTAAAATATTATTTAGAAAAGATATAAAAAAATAGAGCTGTAAATTGTAAGCAAACTGATATATAAATTCAATTAGTTTTTTGGGTATAACGGGCATTTTCGATTAAATAGCACAAATGTTTACTGTCTGATTTTTCGAAAACAGCTATTTCTTACAGAATCTGAAGTATTAAAAACTACTATAATCGTTTAATAAACATTGAAATGTCACATAACTTGTGGAGTTTTAAAATGCTATGCCATACAAAGCAGATGAAAAGGAATTTTTCCCCCTGCAAATCTTCCTCCAGTCCAGAAGGTGGCAGTATTTCACCAACCACTCATAAACTCAAAATGCAATACTTTTCCAAAACAGAGTATTTACAGTAGATATTTTCAATTAATATTTTCTGCAAAATTTGTGATATATTTTTAAAGAATCTGTTGATTTTAGGCCATTTACTGACTCACTCACTTACTGATCGTCTATAATACTTTGTCCTGTATACAGGGTCGCGGGAAGCCTGGAGGTCTTTCCCAGGAGACTTAAGGCATGAGGCAGAATACACACTGGACAGGGTGCAAATACATAACAGGAAAAAAAACCTAATCTAATGTCTTTGGACTATGGGAAGAAACTGGAGCACCCTGAGGAAACCCACCGAGCACATGCATAAAAATAATGAAAAAAGTATGAATCAATTCTGAAACAAAAACTGATCCATCAACAAGCAAAAGATTGATTAAATTATATAATCCATTTAGTCGCACAGCTCTAATAAGTGTATCATCACTGACATGATGAGACTTACTATAAGGACATTTATGTTTCATTCTACAGAATGTTTGAGGGTCAAGGCTTTGTAATGGTCAGTTTGTAACATGCTGACCTGCTGAGAAGGGATAATTCAACTAAAAACAGTATTGTTATGCCAATTCTGTTTTCTGTTACTATTAATATGATCACATTTTAGAGAAACATTATATTAGCGAAACCTTACTTTTTAGTATTCTTATGAGCTCAAAATGTGAATACTGATTGCGACTGTAAGAGAGTGAACTGAGAAGTAGATTAAAGGCTTCACTCACCGAGTTGCTTCATGAGGGCTAAAGGCAGGATCACAGATATAGAAACAAGAACCACCAGGTACTTGCCATTTAGATACCACTCTCTAAAGCAGACAGCGAGAAAGAACATGTCACAAAAACGATCATTTTCTTACACGTGAGTTCATGGTCATATTTATTGTCCTGGTGCGTAAAATAAAAAAATCACATGGTTTGTGAGTCAAAAACATGGCCATGCACCTATTACGTTTTACCTAAAACAAAACTGGATTAAATGACAGAATCTTTCATTTATGCAGCGATGGTTTAATGTTGTTACTGTACACGAGACAGGCACAGGACAAATTTGGCCTGCTGGCGACTAAACATGGATGTCAAGCCCACCCGAGATCTTGAGTAACATCCAACATACAGAAACGCAATCACTCTGCACGGGGATTAGGAGGTGCACCATGTGTTCGGTGCAGACCTTATAGGAAAAATTCTATTTCCAGCTACAGTATTACTATAGCTAGTCTGACCTCTAACCAACTGCTCTCAGGGCACACAAGCATGTCAGAAAACAATATGTAAATAAATTAAAATCATATCATACAAGGAATTTATGAATTCCTCCAGGAATGGAAATCTATTCTGTTTGCTAGCATGGTGTAATGCATTGGTCCCTGTACACATTATCATCATTCTCACAAAAACACTCAACTAAGGACTGACAGAAACTACAGTGGTGGACAAAAATAAAATTCAATGTTTTAATGGCTTACTCAATATTTTACAATAATGACAATCAAGTTATTAAGAATAAAATGTTATTTGATGCAACAAAATTGGTATAAAACTATCAGTATTTAGTATAAAGTCCATGATTCCTCAAAACCTGCTGGATCCGACTGGGCATAGAGTCAAAAAACATCTGTATTACTCTGGTGTCTCCTGTTCAATCCACGCCTGCTTTTCATAAGATCATGTAAAGAAGATGCTGCCTTTTCACCATTGTCTAAAAGTTTTCTATTGGGTTTGGGTATAGAGATGACCCAGGTCAAGGCTCCAGAACCTGAATAGCATTGTTGCATAGGCATTTTTTTAACTTTTGGATGTGCATTAAGCACTTTAGTCAGTAGTCAGGGCAAGGGAACGAAAAGATATTGCTCGGTTATTTCCAATTAATCATATCATTGCTACTGGACTGTCTCATCATCAAAGTGGTTTTGTGAAATATTTTTTACCATTATTATCATAGCTCTCCATGCAGGGTTGCTACAGTAGCAAATATCCACACATATAAGACACTATACAATGTATTATACGATTTTATTCTAATATATCTTACTATTATTTTATTATTTTTCTTAACGTATTAGCACACTTAAGAGCGAGGCAAAGAATCCTACTATTCCTGTGAAATTGCCATAAATTGTCGTGTTTTTTAGCTCCTCGACATTGACCAAAAACAATCAAATATATGCTCCACTTGTATAAACAGTATCTTAAATACAATGTTGCAGGTTCTTCGCATTTGACTCATGCATGATATGTGATCACTGACTGTAACCGTGACAACATGCTGTTCCTGGAAATGTTGCCTGTTGGATATCCAGTGGTAATATTTGTTTTTCTAAATGTAAACAAGTAGACAAGTGTACACGCATACTCGGACACAGATAACAAATGATGTTCCAAAGCTTTATCTAAAAAACATATTACTATCTGTCTCCGTTCAAGAGATGTGTTTTACGAACACTGGGGTAGTTAATCTGCCACAGAGCCATGAATCTAGGGCTGATATTTAGAAGGGTATTTCATTTACCCTGAAATAGGTTAAAAGTGGTTTGTGTGAAGCTTTGTGTATCAATGTCAGACCTCCTGGAGGGAAATCATTTCACTGTAGGCTGCTTAAAGGTGTATCTTCAATTAAACACAAAAATACAAAATATAAAGAACCTTTATTATGTTTCTGAGAGACATTCACTGTTGTCACATGATCCATTCTAGCATGCGTGGTTTAGCTAAACACGGATGTAAACAGAGAGAAAGCAGCTGACTCCAGGACAGCATCTGATTTTAGCTTCGTGGAAAAAGGACAAGGAGGAATCCGGCACACGTTCTAAGTCACGTTAAAACTCTGACGCCAGCCGCTGTTATTGACTTTATCATTAGGAATGGGACAGAGGAGTGGTGGGAAGATGCCAATCAGATGCTAAGCCTTATATAACTGTCCATTCCCAGATCAGCATTGCTGCCACACCTCCTCTGCGTACTGGTTCGAGATTTTTGGGTGCAGGCCATTAGAGATCAATGGTGTCTCGGCAGTAGCAGTACCAAGGGCAAAATGACAGTGATAAATATGATGCCTTACTGAATAAAAAAATACAAGTCTCACATCTTACACACAGATGTTGTGTTTACAACCTTTTGACCACATAACAAACAGATCCCAAAGTGAGTAATGTTTAGAATTGTTAAATGACATGATCTAGATAAATCATTTTTGATCTTTCCATCAAAAAGAGTAGAAAAAGAGTAGCTCAGACTACACTTGGATTAGATTTTGATTCTATAAAGTGGCTCGGAATCACCAGACTGAGACCAGACGTGGACTGCCACGCCATATCCACAAATGGGTTACGTATAGCTTCTATTTTTCTATTTTTTACCTCAAGGCACATTAAAGTCATGTTCTCCCATTAGACAGCACATTCTGTTCATGGTAATTGGTTAAAGTTTGCTTACAGAAATATTATAGCAACCAAGCCTCAATCATGGCTTGCTAGGTCACTTACCCAGAGTTGACATCTGCCTTCAGGAAGGCCTGGATGACCAGAGGAAACTCAGACTTTACAATGAACAGGTAGCTGGACATAGCTGTGAAGTATAAAATAAATGGTTTTTGAAAAGATTTTGAAATTGCAGCTTCAAGTCTCCACCCATATCACTTTTCTACATGATACTGATATAAACAACTTCCTGAATGGCTAATTAATGAACCATATGAGCTCTTAAATGAATTATGCCATAAGTATGTGATTTAAACTGATCATTAATGGCAGGCAGAATGTAGATAACACATCATCACCCTTGGAGGATTAGAAATTTTATGGAGGGAACTGGGAATGAAAAAAGGAAAAGAAAACAAAGCAAAAGCAAAAATCTTAAGGGGAAAGATTTAAAGATTAAATAGAAACT
>JAOTQY010000015.1:6533201-6552885 GCA_026413445.1 Dolichallabes microphthalmus
TAAATATCCTTATCCTAAGTTTATTAAAACCTTTAAAAGCCTGAAGAAGCAGATCTTTATACCTGACTGTGCATGTTTTAAGAATGTAGGGAAATGAAAGCAGTGTTAGAATATAGGATTTCAAATCATCATAGATTATAGAGAGATTACAAAAATAATGAGTATGTTTAGATGTAGGTTGCTGTTTTCTTGTAGCTCATTTATAGCTTCTAGGTCACAGGAACCATTGTCTTTGCAACATAATAGAATATGTATTGGGGAGAACATGCTCAAAACCACTTTCCTCTCTACACACTAGAGGTGTAACATAGTGCCAGTATCTGTATCTTTATTGGTTTGTATCATCTGTAATTGTAATTAAATTGGAACTTGGTATGGTCTAATCTATAATGGAGTGAATTGTGTTTCCAACTAATAATTAATTGTTAAATAAGGGATTTTTGTTTTGTGCACGTTTTGTATAAACTTTACAGGCTGTTATGTGTTAATTACCAGGAGATCAGCACTTTCTGAAATACTCAGATCATTTAATCTGGCAACAAGAAGTCATACTTCATTTTCATCATGTGCATGATTTTACGCATTGTGCCATCATCTGAATTTGAACTTGATATTTCTTTCTTACTTATTCCCCCACTTCTTTAATTAAGAATGGGAATGTAAAATCTTCTCTAAAGCAATCCTTTAACTCTGACCTAATCATTTCTTCTACACCAAATTCCAAGGTGAAAAGTCCAAGCTTGCCCTATACAGAACTCTTCTCTCTCTTATTCTCAGACTCTGACAGCGGGTCAGGGAGGCGCTCAGGTGGCGAGTCGACTAGTCTTTACGGACGTTGCTGATGCCATAAACGTATGACACATCACTCCTGCAGCCTAAGTGAAGATTCTGGAATCCTCCAGGGATGTCATTGAGAGAACAGGAAAATTCCAGCATCTGCTTTTCACACTTTCCTGGAATCAGACGTCGAGTTTGCAAACATCTGTAGACTATAAGGGAAGTTTCGAACTATCTCTAGGAGACTGGTAAGGTTAGGTTGCATTTGCTGTATTTAAGGAGATTTCTGTTGCGTTTTGGTACGTTTTATACAAATGAGTAATTCAGTTCTTTTCTAATGATCCCTTTTAAATGGAGGTCTCCTTTTGATTACAGCTAGGAAACATTTATTCTTTAGGTGTGTATGAATATAGGTTTGGGGGTCAAGCCACAGCTATTTTACTCCTTATACAATATATCCTGTTATCATTGAATTGTTCTTTTCAGGTTCTTTACCTGGCTCTACACAGTCTAAACACACAACATTTATGGAAAGAGAGAGCGATTTATAAATGACATTCAAGTCAAACCAGCACTTGTGAATGGAGGTGAACAACATTTACAAAAGACTTCAAGCACAGTATGGTGATGATGCCTTTCTTATTTTAAAAGAAGGATGCCGTGCATCTTTGAACCAGCCGAGGTGGCTCTGAGCCCACTGCAGTTGTTCCCGGGAATATTTAGTTAGTTGATCGCCTGGTTCCTAAAAAACAATGTGTAACTTGTCACCAACTTGCAGGAGAGGTATGCCTGTGCGTTGGAACTGTGCACAAACACCATTTTGTGCACAAACACCACTTGCACAGTACAGGGACTCATCTGGAAATTATTGAAACAACTTTGAGTACAGTCAAGACTTCACTTTCGACATGTTTGGGCCATTAAGAGTTTCTTGGAGGCCAGGCCCATGAAGCAGACAGTCTGAACATGTAGGGGTTTTACTGTCATAACTGTGTTCTGTTATTCTGCGCAATCAAAAGTCCTGGTTTGACTCGAATGCCCTTCATATGTTATATGTAAGATCTCAAGAGATAACAGGTATGACAAATGGAGACAAGTTATTTAACTTGAGACGAAACATCTCTGAGAATCACTGAGATCTGAAGCTTTCTACAGAACCCAGCTTCTTGAAATGCTTCTGTGAACCTGCATCAGTGTTACAGAATCAGGCCATGATAAATTTCAAAGTAACCATAATGTCAGTTCATGTTTAAAACAGGGTGAAATGAAAAAAAAAAAAAAAAAAACACTACAATAGAAGCAACTTTTGTATTCAAATTAAGTTGTTAAAAATTAATAGATATCATGAAGCATGCTCCTCATGTTTCTAGTAGATCCTTGTGCACTTGCCCTCAAGTGTGCTTCCTCCCTTTCTCCCCTTTCTCCAGAGTGTGAGTGCTGTTTGCTTTCTTCTTTGTATAATAAGGAATGTAATAAACATTGATTTAAATAGATTTTTTAGAGGGGAAGAAAAAAATTATCCTCTGAGTGTGTGTATGAATGCTACCATGGAGTCGATGTCTGTGGCAGTGTTTCACACTTTTCAAAACCAGCAACATTACAGAAAGTTTGTAATATGTATGACCATAAATAATTATATAAATAAATAAATAAAAATAAAGGTGTGGGCTGTTAATGAACATATCCTTTTTATTGAATTTACTGACATGTTTTATAAAGTCACATCTGCATGGTTTACTGGGATATTCATATTTTTACTCATGACATGGGCAACACAATACAATGCATGCAATTGTTTTAGACAAGAGCTATCAAATGCATACAACTGAGGTAAAATGAGTCATGGTTTGGACGTAACCTTCATGACGTGTTTAAAAGTCAACATTTCATTCAGGCTAAAAGCATCACATCCTTGATTGAATAGCATATTAACACCGGCAACATTAGGCACTTATCCTGATAACGGATGGAACATAAAATTATACTTATGTATATGATTTCTACCTTGGTCATAGAAACTAAATAACTAATGAGATGATGAATAAAACTGAGGTAAACAACAAAGTCTGAAGTTCTGAAATCCATTTAGCTGACTTTAGCAGTGTTTGTGTCATTATCTTTTAAAGCAATTAAAAAAATGTGAAAATGTAAAAACACTATATAAATGTGTCCTATATTTTACAGACCAGACAACATTATGCAATTCCAGTATTAATTCATGTAGCAATATGGACACACCCAGTGATGCTGTCGATCCGCTACACCCCTGACCAGGATAAAGTGATAATTTGAATGAAGGATTCAAAAAAGAGAAATAAGACAAAGTAAGTATTGTATATAAACCAGCAATTAAAAATTCAGTGCAGTTCAATTTTTTCTTTTTCTTTCTTTAAAAAAAAAAAAAAAGCTTATTTTTAAAAAAGCACAGCAAAGTAGAGAAAAAAAAGCACAAGTATAGTATTCTAGAGATTGCCCAATTACAGAAATATAAACAAAAAAAAAAGAATGTTGTTTTTTTAAACTACTGAGGGATTCCAACAGCATCATTAAACTACACAAAAAATTTTAACAGTACTTAGTGGTAAACACGTTTTTTTTTATGTTTGTGGTAAACAATTTTCCTCACTTTTTTTCTTTCTTAGTTTCATCTTACTTTATAACTGACTGTGTCAAGTTTACTGAACACACAGTGGAAAGTGATCTAGTACTCTATTTCACATTGTAAACAAAAAAGACTTTCTTTAAAAAAAAAAGAGTAAAAATTCAGCAGGTTTGACATATTTTCAAGAACAAGATACTTGTGTGGAAATACTGAAATTTTTTTTTTCTGGGATTCACCCTATAAAGAAATGTGATTTCATTGTAATTACTGAGAGCATATATGATAGAAAAAAACATAATAATAATCATTATTATTATTATGGTGTCTTGGGGCAAGATTTATGAATGTTAACACTCAGTTATACAGTATATCATCTCAATTGTAAGTTACTTTGAACAGCCAAAAGAAAAAATGTAAATGTACACAAGTAAAATAAAATAGCTGGTGTTTTAAGATAAAATGAAACGGTATAGTAGTTATATGGCACCATATCATATATATATTCTGTACTACAAGCCCATGTTGGCTGTAAGTAAAAGTGTTTTTCAATTCATACTGAAAGCACCCATTAGATGGTTGTTGTCAAGTCTGAAGTGTAGAAAAAACTGGTGTAAGTGCCGGTCTATGGCTACATTTAGACAGAAAGGATGGGATGTCCAAATCTAGTTCACAATCCAAATCACTCTTTGGCAGATCGTCTTGTCATGTGCACATTTAGCTCTGTATGTTTTGCAAATGTGGTTTTAAATAAGCCCATGTCTGATATTACTTGATGCAGTTTAGAATCGATGTAATCAAAACCTATGATTATAAACAATCCAATCCACAGTACTCAGTTCAGACTTCTTCACTGAATATTTTTTTGATATCTTTTTTATAAGGGGAATGTATCTCTAATATTAGTGCTTTGAGAATTGCCAAACTCAAGTTATGTACTTTTGTCAAGTGATTGATAACACTGGATCTAACTGTCTAAATGCAGCCTATTGCACAGAGCGGCGGCTCAGAGCCTAGACGCGGTTGTCGTATGGTGATGGCAGGTGTGGCTGGTCCTCTTCTTCTTCCTCCACCTAAGAGTAGGAAAGAGAAAAGATACATTAGTGTGTGTGTGAGAAGGAACCATATGTCTCGGTAACACTGAGAGCTGCTACAGTTGGGAACAGGAAACCAAGAAAAGAGGATAACGGCCATATTCAGTTTCCCTTAAAGCCACTGACTCATTCAACTCCTGCTGTAGTCTACTGCATGTATGCCTTTGAGTAAAAGGGGAGTTTTTGAACACTTTCAACTCATAACAGGATTTCAGTATGCGAGGAGCCATTACTAACGGGCTGTTTATATAAGCTGGTGCCCCAACAAAGCAAATTAGTGTCACTTAAAATTATATGTACTTTCTCTTACCTCTTGCTCTTGTTGCTGCACTGGTTTTTGAGGCTGTAAAGAAAAAAAATATATATATATGTAAAGTGGAGGATACTGGTCTGATGTGTACTGTAAAAAGAAAATCAGTCATTCTCATATTTTAAATTTAACTACCAATGCAGTGTTGTAGATTATGTAAAGCAAAGGCAAATTTAATTAATAATAAAAAGGCTCATAATTATCTGGTTTCTGGTGCATACCAGAAACTTGTGTGCACCAGATAATTGTCCATTGCAAGGCACACACATAGGTGCACACACTCACATGCTCATTCACACACTATGGGCAATTTGTAGACAGCAATTAGCCTAATCTGCATGTCTTTGGACTATGGAAGGAAACCGGAGTTCCCAGAGGAAACCCACCAAGCATGGGGAGAACATGCAAACTCCATGCAGACAGATCTGAGGTGGGAATCAAATCCAGATCCTGAAGGTGCAAGGCAACAGTGCTAATCAATATGCCACCGTGCCACCTAATTAAATCATTTATTTATTTTCCACCAGTAATACTTACTGTGCAGCTATATTTTTTACATTTAAATGTACCTTCCTACAACTTCACCCTGGCATTATATATTATTTCTATATACACTGATCAGCCATAACAATAACATTGCTTATTAATTATATACTAGTAAACTGGTAAAGGATCATCTGCACCCAAGGCTCACCCACTGAGGGTAGCCCTTCTGGTCCAATCCCACAGAAAAGTCAATGTTGGGCATGATAGATGAACACCCATCATACCATAGCCTACAGTGCACACAAGCCCAGCAGGCAGAGAACCCCAGCCTTCAAACTCCCCAGATTCCCAGACCCCAATCGTAACAACCTACAAACAAATCTGCTCCATGGAGGCCCCACCCCACAACTCACAGCACCCAAAGGATCCTCTGCCAACATCCTGCTACCCGACACTACAGCAAACCCGCAGAGACCATGAGGAACCACACCTCTAGGGGCATAAGGGGAACCCCAAACCAAGGTGGTTTTAATGTTAATGTTTTTAATGTTGTGGCTGATCGGTGTATATTATGGTTACCGTAGTGAGATTTGTTTTTTCATGTGATGCTGACCCATTTTCTTGGTCGGCCTCGAGGTCTCTTTTCCTTTGGTGGCTCCTTTAAAAAGTGAATAAATGAAAGGAAAAAAATCTTATAACAGCTCATCTTACTGACAGCAATTAGTAGAATGATTTAGTAGAATTAATCAGTCTCTTACTTTGGGTGTACTATGACTAGCCTTATTTTTACTCCCTTTGGGTCTTCCCCTTGGCCTTTTGGGAGCAGGAGGATCAACAGGTTCCTGAAAGATCCAGTTGTTTTCAGTTTAGTGCTTAATTAATTTTGCTGTCAAGCATGTTGATAGGATGTCATGGTACCTGTTGTGGTTTGCGTGGTCTGCCACGGCCTCGGCGCGGTGCCTCTGGAGCTTCACTTGCTGGTGCAGCAGCCGGTTCAGCTGCTGCTCCACTCATCTTTTCTTCCATCCTGGCCAGACCTCACATACACTCCACACACTGTTCTGATTAGTTGGAATTGGATGCAATTGGTTGAATAGATGAGAAAAGACCTAACAAAATACATCCTGTAAAAAGCCTGACCTGACTAGTAGTAACTTACTGCACATACAATTTATGTGATTTATTGAAAGCATCTCAATCCCATATGCCAGGGAGTTAAACAGGTCTTTAGACTGCAAACAGGTCCTAATTCTTTCATGAGGAGGTATGTGGGAGGCATGTCACTGAGTTTATTTGTTCTAAGGTTATATTACAGTCTTCACAAATTTTCAATTAATCTTTTATGCAACCTTGCATCATATATACATTTTTAATAACTGGAATTTAAATGCACTATTATTTCTGTAAACATGGCTTAGAAATGTGCACGTGGAAATTCACTGCTCCGTTAACACCTGAATGTTGAATTTACTCATTGTGTTCATTTGTAACCACCTGGATGAGGGCAGAGGGTGACATAAAGCAACTGCAGATAGTAGGTAGGTAGGTAGATAGATAGAGAGAGAGATATAAAAAAATTTAAACTATATAAGACAAAATTACTATTAAATTGCATAGGAAGCAAACAATTTAATAAAACCGTTGTGTGTAGTGTTGTACTGAATGATTGTCGTTAAACCCCCCTTTATTCTGACTTAACAAAAGCCTAGTTTTGAGTTTCAGCATTTTGAAGTTATATTGGCTCATTTGTATTGCAGCTCCATGTCCTCCTGTGGTTAACTGTTGTAAAACGTATAGTAGCATACTTTTTCCGCTAAAGGAGGAAACGTTGCCTTGGTCTTGATATGTGGAGAAATAAAATGTTACCTCACATCACCTTATACTTCTTTTACAAATTTAAAAACAAATGTGGCTTTTTCTCATTTTACTGTACAGGAACACACACACACACACACACACACACACACACACACATACACTGAGGAAGTAGAACTGGGTAAATAATTCTAGTATAACTATAGCATAAGTAAATATATACAACTATAGAACTGTAGTCTATAAATTAATTTACATGTAAATCTCACTGCTTTACACTAGAAATGGTGGAAATGATCAGATATCTATATGTATCTATCATGACAGATCACCATATATCACACAATTCTATAATATTATGAGATGTTGATTTACCACTGATGGAGGTCTACCGCGCGTGCTTGTTCTCCATGAAGTCGCTGATGTAAGAACATGTGTGGCCCTCAGTCTAACTGATACCTGTCTAAGAACCAAGCTACATCTACACGTCAAAGAGAAACACCCGCCCATTTCCCCCAGGCATCTTCAGCCAGGCCCCAACCTGGAGCTTCACTATCGAGGCATGTATAGTGCGCTTAGAGCAATACACATATTCTTTAGTAGAAGCTGACTTTACTTTCTCTGCCTCTTTGAGGTTGATGTGGCACATTGCCATAATAAAGGTACTTCACAGCGTAATTTTTTTTTTTGACCGTTTACTATTTTGACAAAGCAAACCGTAACTAATGAGTCATTGTATGTGAATTGCAGCTGTGGATTACTGGTAATCTATATCTCTCTTCTCTCTCTCTCTCTCTCTTATATACACACACGTTTATACATTACTGACATAAAGATTTAAAACAGTCAATTAATGCTCTGCCTACATTTAAGTAAAAGGAAACATTCTGGTCATTTATTCATTTATTTACTTATGTTTTCATTAATGCTGTAATGTTTGTCAAAAAGGACATTTTCTTCATAGACAAACGTCTACAATATTTGAAAACTGTCATAGAGACAATTGGTCTAACAATGTGATGTGGAGGTACAGATTGAGTGAAGAGCTATGCTAGACTTCTTCTTCCAACCTTCTACACCCCCCCCCACACACACGCACACACATAGAATACAGTCACCAAACAACAAAATAAAACAACATGAACACTCTACAGACAGTTCATTTTAAACTATTTTTAAAAAGTACACGTACTAATTAGGTTAATTAGAAAAACCTGCACACCTGCTCATTCATGCAGTTATCCAATCACCCAATCATACGCCAGCCACACAGTCCATAAAATCATTAAGGTACAGGTCAAAACAATGACGACGCTTTGCTTAAAATATAGTCTCAGGTACAATTTGTGCACTTTTATAATTAGGAAATTAGCTGCTTAGTTTTACTGAACATCCTGCAGAACCAGCTTCAGTCCACCTGAACCTGCTTCTTTTTCCAGGCACACTAAGCTTTCTTTCTTTCTTCATTACATTTATTTTTTTTGCTGGCATACTAATGTTTGGAAACCAGAAATATGTTTTTCGTACTGGCTTAATAATTACGTCATAAGATAAAAAATGTATAACAATGTTTGTACAAAAAAACAACAACAAAGGGTGCCAGGGTGACTTTTGCACAGTATTGTACATCTCTGAAGTTTCCATGTGACTGTGTGAAGTGTGAGACTGTGTGAGTGGTAGTTCTGTGAAGTAAATGCCTTTTTTCCCCCTTCATTAAGGGGTAAATATCCACTCTCTCAGCACACGATCAACAGAAAAGCATCTCAGAATGAACAGTATGCAGAACATGGAGATGGATGGGTCATAACAGCAGAAGACCACATTGGATGTGATTGCTGTCAGGGAGGAACTAACTTTGATGAATCTCAATCTCGACTGAAACATAGAGAAGCTGGGTTAATAATTTAAACAGCATGAATCCTATACATCAATAGTCTTTAGTTGCATTCGTGATCCACATGGCATATGCAGGGAGCAGCAAAAGAGTAAGAATAAGCAGTTTCCTGGATGACTGGATGCTGGGCATGTGCTGCTCTTTTCTTTAGGTCCACACTTCCAAGATTGGAAGGGTTGTAAGGGTACTTTATCACAGAAAACTTTTGCTTCCTCTTCACAGAAAACACTCGCTTCTCTCAAGCTTAACTTTCTACTTTTACAAGGTGACCATATTTTTTACCTTGCCTTTTATTCATGTCCATAAGAGGAGAGATTCTATCGCTCAGCCTCCACCATGCTTAATGTTATTTGGACTAGCAGGCGCCCATCCAGCCGCACTGTCCACACAGACTCTGGATCACTAAGGAGTAGATGTGCTCACCTTTGCTGGAAGGATGTCATGTCCGTAGCATTACAAGCCATTCTGTAAGGAGTAGCTACCCCCTCCCCCCCCACACACACACACCATGGCTCTTATTTACAGGTCTAAATTATTGCATCACATAATACAGTTATTTCTTAGCACCTTTTAAATGCCAATTCCTTTGGGTTGTTTTCAGCTTGGTGAGAAGGTGCTGGTGAATGGTGGCTATATGATGATGGTATTTATAGCAAATACTGCATCATGACTTTGTTGCAAGGTACTGGTATGCATGTGCACAAGGAGGAGTTAAAGGTGCTTTAGCCTGCCCTTGGTTTGAATCACAGTTACATATGTCAGCAGTGTTATGTTACAAAACAAATACTGTTCTCACCTAAATGTAAATGGTTAACATTTCATGTATTTTAGAAATTTGTAGACAGGAAATGCATTTCAATTAGCATGAACTCAAAATGTTACTGTTAAATAATTATTATAACAGTATAAGTGCATACATGGATGAATTATAGTATTATAAAATTGATCTAAGGAAATCTGAGGAATATCTTCTCATCTACCTCTCAAACTTCTTGTTGAAAAAATGAAAAATTACAAACACCACAAAAGAATAGGTATACATGACAAACCACTTAAACATTGCCATTGACCTGCTGTCTTAGTAAATTTTATTGTCTTTCTTAAATACAATTAAAACTTTGCTATTCGTGATTGTACTCCTGCTATAGTGGACATACTGTAACACTTCATAAGCTGGTTTCAGCACACTTATTTTACAACAAATCTCGTTGTATCAAGAGAAATATTCACAAAATTACCTATGCACCAAATTGCCTGCAGGTGAAAAAGCATATCAAGTACAAAAAATATAGATGTTTAAAAGTAAAGCTCTTTTTATTGAGACCTTCAAAGTTGTAGTCATAACCAAGGCTACAAAACAAGAAGTGTTCCTGAAATTCTCAGGACTATGATTAATGGTACACAAAAAAGGATAAATAGACTTTTATAATGAAAATAAACTTTACAGATGTATGTTTAGATAAGCAGATAAGAGTATGCTTAGGCATTTACAATCCTATGTGAAAGTATTATAATGGCAGGCCCAATTCTTTTATTTTTGCTATACACTGACAATACTTGGATTTCAACAGACGAATATGACACAATCTTGCTTAAATGTGAATATAAATAATGAACAGTTCCAAATTTCTACTCTGGGTAAATTTCTACAAGGGTAAACCAATATGAACAGGCTGTCTATGGTTGAAAATGCAAGACATTTTTAAACTGAGAAAAGATGGAAAATCAATCAGGGCCATTGCACAAGCATTGGGCATAGCCAAAAAAAACAAACTGGAATGTCCTGAAAACTGAAAGAACTAGTGGTGTACTAACCACCACACACTGAACAGGCTGGCCAGGGAAAACAACAGCAGTCTATGATAGGAACATTGTGAGAGCTGTGAAGAAACCCCTAAACAGCTACAAGAATTAGAAGACCAGGTTAAAAGAAAAGTTCTGGAACAAAGACGATCATTTCCATAATCCACAAGTTCATTTGTCGAGTCTTGTGTAGGCACTGTAGTCTCATAGCTCAGGCTTGCATGGCTGATTTTGGAACAGGCGCAACTCATTTTTGTTGATGATGGAAGTCATGACTGCAGTAGAATGAAGTCAGACATCTACAGAAACATTATGCCATCCAATTTACTGGTATGTCTACAATCTAGTTGGGAGGAACGTCATCATGCAGAAAGAAAATGACCTAAAACATGTCATCATAGGACTTCATTGGGGGTAAAAAGTGAAAGGTCAGTCACGTGTCTTGTTGATCACACCTTTACCCTATTCAGCTAAACTTCTGAAAAGAAGACCGATGGAAGATCCACCCCAATAACAACAACAATAACAACAAAAACAATAACAACTGAAAGAAGCTGCAGGACACACCTAGAAAAACATTAGAAAAGAAGAATGAAACAGTTTGGTCACCAGCTTGATGCCTGATGTGGCTGATGCAAGCAAGGGATAAAAAAAAAATCAAACATTATTTATTTTTATTTACATTAAAACTATCTGTGCCAATACTTCTGCTAACCTAAAAATTGAGGTCTGCTACCAAAGGTGTCTAACACGTGTAAATTCATATTCATATGCATCATTTGAACTTAAATCCAATTCAGTGTATAGCAGAAACAAAAGAATCAGTTTTGCTGTTCAGATACTTTCAGAGGAGACTGTTTATAAGTACATTCATAAGCGTGTTGTGTCAAACATATACTCGTGTATAACTTGTACAGTAGTCATTTAATTCCACTCTAGTAATTTATTCCTGCTTATGATTACTCTACTTACATTCATTGGTAATGATTAACAATCTAGATTTGACTTGAACAGAGATATAACATATTTCCCCTGCTATATGCAAATGCTTAAACTGAATACACTGAATTGCAGGTTGAGTGATTTTTACAGGCTATGCCATCTCCATGACCTTTTTGATCCAGTCTACGTACATTGAAACACGGATAAAGATATTCGGTTGTCCTGGATGCCCACAGCGTCGCATAGGGATGATGACTCCCTCTAATACCCAGCAGTCACTGTTCTGACATGCCAAAGGGCCTCCATAGTCTTTCTGATTAAAGGAAAGTGAGAGAGACAAAAAACAGACAATGAGATAAACCATACACATCACTTACTCATTTCACAATTTTCAGTCAGCTACTCAGAAAATGCAGAGCTGCAAAAATCCCATTCAGTTTGTCACATGCACTGGAAAAGAATGATGCAATTTTTATAGTGTGTGTTACTGTTGAGGCTTCAGACATCAAACTTTTTATTTAGGTTTTTGGATATGTCAGGTAGAATAAAAGTTATCATTACTTTTAGAAAGAGTAAATGTTTCCACTACCAGAATATGGGAATGACGTTGAAAAATGAATAACTCTCAAAATGAGCATATTATTCATATGTTTTTTGGTCATAAAAAAAACGAAAACAACAATAAAAACACGTGATCATGTTTGGGTAGTCGGTTAAAATGAACTAAAATTCAGATCATCATATCGCTTATTTAGTGCTGAAAAAAAGGATACAGCATAATCCTGAGTTCCGTATATGTTTATTAAAAAAGTCAGCAAAACATATAATGGCTGAAATGCTCTGAGCTTTAAGGACTACAGACAAAGCCTTCCTTCTACATGTTATCGACTGGCTGTAAGAGGGGCATTCAGGTCAAACCAGGACTTGTGATGAAATTTTTGAACGAAGGCATTTATATAAGGCTTCAAGCACAGCATGGTATCACACCATCAGGTTCGCAGCCTTTATCTTATATAAATAGGCACCAAACATTTTACTAATCTTTTTTACTGTAAGTGGTTAATAATCTTGTGTAAGGCAGTTCAGCGAAAAAGCTGAAAAGACATGATTATAAATTAAAGTCAAAGTCAAAAGAATCCAGGAGCCCACATGTCTTGCTCCATTATCCTCTAACTAGAACCTCATACTCATTTTTGTTTTGTTTACGAATAGCAAATAATAATCTATTACTGGCAATTACATGTACACTGATGCTCTGTGTGCTCATAAATGTGTGTGCTCATGACTAATACCTGATATTAAAATTATAACTTTTTTTTGTACCTTAAAAATAGCAGTGAGATTTTTCAAAGCTGAGGCTCTAGTTCTAGTCAAAACTACATTCCACACGTTTTGATTTGAATGTACTGTAAATCACCATGAAAAATATAAACATGCATTTAAATGTTTTCTCTCTCTCTCTCTCTCTTTTTTTTAGCAAAACAATCTCTTTAATGAGTCTGGACCAAAGATTTTTTTTTTTAAAGTGCACTAGATTACTGAAACTTACTTCACAAGCCCCTACACCACCAAAAAAAGATGTAGTGCACATTTCGTTTTGCTTCACTCGCCCTTTGAAGTACTTGTTACATTCGCTGTTGCTCTGCACTTGCATCTGAGCAACATTCAGCACTGTTTCATCTCCTGTTCCTAAAATACATACAGAGATATAAGAAAGAAATGAGATAAAGGTGGAGAATCTTCATCATTATGAACAGACTGATGTTAATAAACATATCAAATCTAAGGAAGATTTGGAAAGGTTGCATGGTGTTACACCTTTGGTCTCCCCCCACCCTGCAATCTCACAGGTGGTTCCTTCTGGAACAATGTAGCGCTCAGGGGGAAGACATATCTGTGACACACGCTCATTAAACTCTGCATGACTGAGAGAGAAAAAAAACAAAAAATGGAGAGGAATGTGAGAGAAGCATATTGGATTAGTTTGTCTATTATTTGTGTAAAAGGAATAAGCCTGAACACTACGTTTCTAGCTGTAGAAGGACTAGGTGTGACTCTGATGGCCCACAAACGATTTTGTTTAGGGCAATGGACTGTGTGCTGGGTTCTCCTGTCTTTGGGTCCTGGAACACGGTGCCCATGATGGCGGAATATCCTGTGAGGTCCACATAACTGCTAACACACACATACACATGAACACATGCACGCAAACATGCAACATCAGAAGTAATCAGTGTGCTAATTACAAATCAGATGTGTGTTTCTAAAAAAAAAAAAAAAAAAAAAAATTATGGCATACACTCACCAAGAGGAGAAGCACTGCTTAGTGCTGATCACCCATTTTGAGTTCACCAGTGATCCTCCACAAAAATGCTTTCCTTTCCTGCAAGAGAGAGAGAAAGAGAGATTTAAAAAGACTGAGGACACAGAAGGTGACAAAGGACTATGCTGGACATTATGAGGAAAGAAACAAACCTGTCTCTTAGGCTGACAGTCCATGGAGAATTTCCTGGTGTGCCACCAACAATCCTCAGCCTAGTAATTTTAAAGCGGTCATCACGCTTCCCACATTCATTGAACTCTACGCCCTCTGTCCATATGTACACAAACACCACAACATACTGTACATACACAAAGGCATCCACTGGGAATCGTGCATTTAAAAAAAACTATTTTACAAATACACACAACATCATAAAAATCAGAGCATCTGTGACTTACCTGGTGGCATTATGATAGGTGGATCCTCCCCTGCTGCAAAGGAAGAGAAGGAAGTGAATTAGTCAAATTCTAATGTTAAATGTGCATACGATTCATTTTAGCATGTAATCCTGTTTTGATATTACAGGAATTAAGTTAAAAACTGTCCAAAACATTATTGAAACCCGGATGGAGTCATCAAATTAATGTAGCAAATGTGGTCATTCAAAAGAGAGAAATTCCAGTGTGATATGTGTGGTGAGAATAGAAGCAAATGAAGTGATGCTCCAATCATGCATAGTGTCCACTGTACAAGCCTCCGGAGTCAGTGTTATGATCTGTCGTTGCTTCAGTTGGTCAGGTCTAGGCTCAGCAACATTATCTGGCAATAAGATTAAGTCAGCTGTTGACCTGAATGTACTGAAAAATTAATGAGTCTTCCAAGGAAGACATGTATCACCTGCCCACTGAACGTGCTACTTTTAAAAATAAAATAGGTAGCATGGATAGAGGAAAAGTCTGATGACAATGGATGACTGACAATGGTGACACTGAAGGTAGAAGAAGGATAGTGATTGCTTTGTGTCGTCTATGCTTCCCAAGCACGCAGCACAAGGATGTCTGCACATTTCTAATATTACGTATATATAATATAATAATATACCGGTAACTGATATTATGTTTTCACAGTACTTATACAGAGGGGCCCAAAAAAAATTTATTCACACTTCAACATGAGAAATATATGCCTGTCTTCTGACGCATTATCAGATAATCTTCCGATATGATTGTTTCATACTGATATAATAACTTTTGTGTTGTATGTCAAACAAATATTGGAAGTCATTCCAACTTTATTGTGGTGACATAGAGTTTGAAGTTTGCATTAGCTCCGAGATAGCAAGCTTAGAGAGGTGAAAAACATATCTGGATCAGCAAAGTTCCTATGCAACATCTGTTATACATGAACTGTAGAATAAGGCAATCATACACTGCATTATTTGTTATTGAGGAGAATAAGTTCAGCAAGGTAGCGGCATCATGGGTAATCAGAGCTCCATCGTAGCTGAACACATGTTCTGAACACTTATTCAGCTATAGTCTACCCCAACAAAAAGAAGTGCCACCTTGTGGTGTTATTTGGTATTACAGTATAGCCACATCTTGACTGTTACAGCATGTTGGATTGTATTAAATAATAATAATAATAATAATAATAATAATAATAATAAAAAAAGATAGGGGAAAAAGTAGAAAAAATAATAAGTTAGGGCACATATATGCTTTACATGAATAGTTTCATAAAAATTGCAAATAGCAGATTTCCCCCTTTGTTTGTCATTTTTTCAGGAAAAAATCTATGCTTCTTAATGTGAAATTGTGTTGACCAAGTTTCCCATTAATGCATTTTTTTTTTTGCCTGATGGCACAAACATATCTCATGGTGTAGTGGTGCCTGGAGAAGAATTTATACCAAACAAAACAAAACAGACATAAAATCCTTGTTTAACAAACAGTGACAGTAAGTAGCTAGCTGCTAGCTAGCAGCACTGATGTAGCATAGTTAGGTTATTTTCTTTAAAGCTAAATTTAGTTTTGGATAGTTCTCTTCATCTTTCCTATTAACTGGATTATTTTCCACAAGAGACCATATTTTGGTGTGTGCCACAACAAACAAACAAGCAGGTGGCAGCAAACGACATTTTCCCCCTCAGTTTGGCAAAGTAAAGGCTTCCTACCCTATGCCACTGATTGGTTATGGCAAGAACATTAAGGCACTCATCACTTCTTCCTAAATGTAACCAAAGGTTAAAAACAAACTAACAAAACAAAAAAAAAAACACTAAAAGGCATAATCCATTAATTCTGAAAGTATTAATAATGATTTTCACACATGAAATTGCCACCATCTGCGTGACATTAAACATCAAAGCTAAAGGCACTCTGAGGAAATATTGGAACATAGTGTATATATTTTTTTGGCCAGGCAGTGCATTACTGTATATAACAGACTTGGTTGTGCACTCATGAAAACCTGCTACCATCTGATCAGTTTTACTTTTACTTTTCTTATGGAACAACAAGACCATTTAATAAGTATAAAATGACCATGACACATAAGGACACAGCAATGTTAGGGTACTGGTGAATATAAGTGAATAGATATTATTTCATAAGATCCTGAGCAAGTCTCTAAGATTGTGGTAATGGCACATAATCTCCATGTTCAGAGTGCAATGATTCTGGCTACCCAGAGTCCTCAGTTGCACAAGGATCTTAAGGGGTTTGGTCTAAAAATGAATAAAAAGTAAATGGAAGAAAAAAAAAAGTGCGCAATTGCACAGGATGAAAGAAATGAACAGATAAACCTTTTATAAACCTTTGGATATTTGATTATTCGATTCTATAAAGCTGTCATAGTTATTGTTTGTATTATATTACATTCAATTTAATACTAAAAATAGTGCATTGTTCTTAAACCCAAAACATTTAAATGGGTTATTGGGTTAACAAACTAGAGATGTTAAATGCCATGTTTTCAGATGGGTGGCACCATACGTAGCAAAGACTAATCCGTTCTAAAATGTGCTCATGACAGACTAAAAGACAAAGAAAAGCAAGTCTTTTTACCACATTGCTTAATTGCACAGTAATCAAATTCAGTTTTGGGGTCAGCGGTGTAGCACCAGGGTCCGTGCAGATCTCCGTCTGGGTTCCTGCAGTAGTTCTCGGTCAGATTGGCCTCCGGGTGTGTCTTTGGGTTAATCCTGCATCAATACAGTAAGGATACAAATCAGTTGGACAAAAGCAGAAAAAAATGTCATAGCTCAGTCAGTTTCAATTCGAGCAGAACCTTATACAGATCATTAGACTGTTTAGACGTAATGCACACATTCAAAAACAGAGCTTGAAATATTATTTTTTCCTGTGCTAATTTACCTAGATATTAATAATTAAATTTTCGTGACTTGCTCGATGCTAAACTATAATCATGTGCCATACCAAATGTTTCAGGATTAGTGTCTTTTTTTACTTACATCTCTACATTTCAACCTCATTCTACATGAATAAATTAGATTAAATAAATAAATAAATAAATAAATAAATAATAATATAATTAGGTTAGACTAAACAAATATATTTTAATAAAATAATCTCAATATACTTAGAATATCACTTGTTCACTTTATAATTTATACAGTGTCACTTCTGTAAGAAAGGAGTATGCTTGTTTAATTTTTACTGATTTTCTCCAGAGGGCATTTATTTTGGTCCTGCTGAATAAGTGAGTTAATGGTTTGGTGTTGTTGGTCTTACTTAGTTTTATGTGGTGTATTTACACTCCAGTTCTGACAGAGGTTGCCCTTCCGTGTTTTGCGGACAGTTCCTCTGTAGTTTTTTCCATTTCCATTATAGCAATCTGGAAAAAAGAATAGATACATTATTTAAATATATATATATTTCTTTTTTATTTTTACATGTTTATTATCAATGAACAGCATTACAGTATCTCAAAATCTGTTATTAAATGGCAAAACTATAAAACAACACTTCAAATGAAAAGTTAATTGCTGATAAAGTAGCTGTTTCTTGCTATTTTAAATATTAGTTTTAATAATAGTCTGTGAAGTATTCTGTAAAGATCCACCAGGGGACTTTTAAACTGCTACAACAACCTTCAGCCTCAATATCATCAGCGCAGCGTTTGATCTGTAGACAAAGCGCTGTCCTCATCTCAGCCCTCGATGTGAAGCACCAGGGAGCCTCAGAACCATCTGGGTTACGGCAATAGTTCTCTTCCAGTCCCCTGATACAAGACAAATAGTAAGGACTCAAACAGCTTGTACATATTTTTTCTTTCTTTCTTTCTTTTCTGTTTTTTTTTTATCTAATATTTTCTCCCAATATTCTTTATATTCCAATTTCTCACACCATGATATTAATCTAAGGATTGCAAGACATGGATGCAATATCATCAACGCTTTACTTTACACCCTTAGCTCTATACTTACTTGCACTCATAAGTTTGGGGGTAAAATGGGTGCTCATGGGGAGACTGTGCATCCCAGCGCTGACACGCGATGCCTGATGTCGTCTCGTTCACTTTGCCTCTGTAATTCTCCCCACGGCCTCGGAAACAGTTTGTGGTGTAGCTGGAGCGAGAACGCCGCTTTGGAGCCTCCGCTGGAAAAGCATATTGGAAGAGAGAGATAATGAAAGTGAAAGAGAGAGAGAGAGAGAGAGAGAGAGCATTATGTGGTGTGGGGTATAGAAATATAAAGAAAAAGAAAATAAACATACAGAAGCGTAGAGTGCACTGAAATGCAGGGTAATCGGCAACCCAACCATCTGCTGTTTCTGTTCTGCCTTTCACACACTTTTTGGCTTTTAAAATAACCCCATCTTTGTACTAAACCCAGTACGCTGGTTAAGTTTTCCTTGTCAGGGTTGCATTAGATCCAAGGTGGCATTAGCAGTGTTACTGGAGTCCATCCCAGTAACACTTTATACAGAGAAACCACCAGTACACCACCGTGCCATCTGCCAATTCACCTACCACCAGGTTTTTGAACAGTGGGAGAAGTAGAAGGAAATCCACACAAACACAAAGACATGTGAAACCTGAAAAACCAAACAGACTGTCAACAGAAAATTTTGGCTCAGGATTGAATCCAGGACCACGGAGCTGAGACGTTGCAATACTGTCTGCTGCCATGTTTATTCTTGCATTTATATCTAATTAATTATAGTTTGGAGTGATACAAGACATACTTTTTTTATCGCTACAATAAATATCCAGAAGATTGTTGTGAAATTGAATAATAGTACAAAATTGTTTTAAAAAGTTCTGTGAACAAGGAAATACTGTATGTTTGGGTTTGGGTTGTGTTGAGACTTACAGCACTTGCGAATCTCACAGCTCTCTCTCTCCACCTCAGGATCAGTGGTGTAACACCAGGGCACTGGGGAGGCGTCAGGGTTCCGGCAGTAATTATCATCCAGGCTCTTATCAGGGTATCTGAAGTTTAAGACGGCTTGTTATCTTATATTCAAATTCACTATTATTGGAATATACTATCATTATTAATTATTTCATTTATAGTTTTATACTATACAGTACCAGTCGAAGGTTTGGACACAAGTTTGGGTTTATTTTCTAGATTCTAGAACAACTTTTTTTTTTTTTTTATTCATTCATTCATTTTCTATACCGCTTTATCCTGTTCAGGGTCGCGGGGGACCTGGAGCCTATCCCAGGAGAC
>JAOTQY010000015.1:6651264-6662728 GCA_026413445.1 Dolichallabes microphthalmus
CTTTTAAAAGTCACTGACTTTACATTTTATACACCTGTATATGTGTAAAGGCTCCTCCCACTTGTTCCATCCAGACATCGTGCTCACCTTGCATCCTTCCTGCCTTCTCCTTCATTGCCACTTAATAATAAGCGGGTATAATTAGACTAAAAACTGTTTGGCTGTTTGACCTGCACTAATTAGAAAGTTTGCAGTCTTTGGCAGTGGAATTCATTGCCAGCATAATGACTCATAAAACGGTTCATTATGGCCGAGTCGGCGAACGTTCTCAATCTCAATAAACGGCCACGGAGGCCTGTCAGGCCGGTCTGAACAGGATGTGGGGACCGTCGGCCCATTTCTCCCTGCAAAATAGACCAGTCGCAAATTTTACTCCAAGCTGTTAATATTGTGGGTGCAGCTCACCGTGTCTCCGTCCCAGTCCTCCTTTTTCTAGCTCTTGATACGCATGGATAAAGCCCTGAGTGGTTTTGAGAGATCATGGTGAGGGAACAGGCTGTAAAATTTTGCAAAAAAAAAAAACATTTGGATGGGGAAATAAAAAACAATTCCTGTGTTTTTTCTGGCAACATTTAAATATGTTTGTAGCTCCCCATCATCTTTGTGATATTTCTTGTTTTCCAGTACCCTTTAACTCTTTCTAGCAGTACACTGAAGTTCCATTAAAGATGTGGAATAGAAGCTGATTTTTTGGACATGTTAATTAGTATGAACAAATTAATTATTTAGTCATCACTGCAAAATTTGCATGTGCTTCTTAACCAATAGATGAACACATTAATAATCAGTAATTGATTACTCCTCAATAATAATTATAATCAGATGCACATTTACCCCTCAGTTTAAATTTAAGTATATAAATGGATAAAATCTTATTTAATCGAACATTGATTACTCAGCACCTCTATCTCTCTCTCACACACACAAACATACAAGCCAGTCTGTTAATAGCCCCATCCTACCCATCTGGGTACACATTGGCTGTGCTTACAAAACGCTTGTAAGCGTAAGACAGCTCATGCTGTTGAATGCTCAGTTTATCGAAAACACAACAACGATCAGTTTTGTATATCTGAAAGCACTAGATCACCATAAATACGGCGGAAGTGGACGTGGATTGTAAATAGGCCGATTCAAGTAACCGTGGAGACTCGTCTAACCAAATAAGTTTATATCAAGCATCAAGTACAGTAAGCCCTTGAGCAAGGCCCGTAACCCTCAACTGCTCAGATGTGTAATGAGATAAAAATGTCAGTCGCTCTGGATAAGAGCGTCTGCCAAATGCCTAAATGTAAATGAAATGGGAGGGGTGAACTTCCTGAACATTAGTACTGAGATAAAACAGCACAACTAGTTTTTCTGTATTACTAATTTTTTTCATAAAAGAACATTCCAACCTAGTAGCCTAGATTAAAAAAAGAAATACTTACAAAAAAAAAATGCAAATTCTTAAAGCCTTGTGTATCTAATTTCATATGAGCCATTAACCGCTATTGTGGTGTGTGACATCACGAATGAATTCAAAGCTGAACACAGGCAGAATTTTCACTTTTTAGCCTCTAGTAAAAAGAGTAAAAAAAGAAGAGAAAAACTCTATTAGACTCTGTATCCATGGTACGGCTTGTAAAACAAAGTGATATAAAGAGAGTAATGCCCTTTCTTAACGTTCTTCTTAGTGCAGCATTCTAATGCCCCAAGTAACCTGCATTACAACATGACAGGGGTCTCTCAGAGACACTCATGAGCTTATACTGGCATTAAGTGGTAAGAAAGTGGCACTTGTCAGCTGCCTACGCTGACCTCAGACATGACAACAGCAGTAAAAAGCTCTCTGGCTGGCGAGAGTTTCGGCACTTAGCCGTTTCTTTTTCAGTCTTGTCTACTGATCATATTGTCCAGTCTTCAATTTTACACAAAAGGAGCACTAAATGGACCTGAAAGTTTTAATACTCTTGTTAACCGAGCATGGCTGTGTGATTTAACTGAGATAACTGAAATTAATTCCGTGTAATAAGTTGACTCTTAGCCATGAAATACCGCTGGAATTCAATATCACTATATAGTGAAGAGAGCTCTGTGCATTTGTTCATCAGTACCATGAGCTTCCTGCATAAACTTAGTATGAAATAAAAATACAAGCAATGATGATAGTGTTCCTAAACACCTTCAGTGTTTAAAAAGATCTTTAACAGACCATTTCCTCAGACTGCTTAATTCTTAAAACTCTGAACTGATAACTGAGATCTAGCCCTTTAAGAGAAGACTGACCTACATGAAAGTGACATTCTTTACGCCCTTCATAATCACAGAGCTTAAAAAGGTCTTGGCCTGCCCATTTTCCTGGTCATTATTAATCTTCTTTCCTCAGACACACTCTATGGTTCCCGTGCAGTAATGTTTCCTTTCTTCACCTCTTCACCTATGATGGTGGAGCTATAATTCCCATGAGGCTCAGCTTCCTGCTTCTGGCAGCAGTCTCTCACTCAGATGTACCTATTGATTAGCTACTCTCAGCACCTACAGCCTGAATGAATAGAAAAAATTCTGACCAATGCATAATCATGCATGTCTTTTGCAAAAACCCATTGCTTGTGGGTCTGAAGGCTGAAAATAAAATCTAGCACACAATCCAGATTGGATCAAACAGAAGATATACACTGATCAGCCAGAACTTTAAAACCATTTAAATTACAACTGCCTTTTGGGTTCCCCTTGTGCCATAGAGGTGGCTGTGGCCCCTCAGGACATGGCTCTGCACCGTGTCTGACACCAGGATGTTGGCAGTAGATGTAGTGTGGGAGTTTTATGGGTTGGACTTGTTAGTCTGATATACTGTATCCAGTGGGTGCTTGGATCTAAAGAATTTAGGGGCAGGCTCGGAGGCTATGAGCTGTTCGGGCCCTGTGCGCGGCATTCCATCGTTTCCAGTATTGACATTGTTTCTGTGGGATCTCACCAGACAGGCTCACTTTTGGTCTCCATGGGTGAGCCGTGGGTGCCACTGATTCTGTCACCAGCCTACTGGTACTGTATATAGTTAATAATCAGTGTTAATGTTATGGCTGAATTAAACACAAGGTGATAATATTTGGACAGTTAAATATATTTAGTAATATTAATTTGTAAATACTACTTAGTGGTGTGAGTGTGTGTGTGTGTGTGTGTGTCAGCACTCACAGCCTTTGTAGATGTCAGTTGGGATCTGGACAGCAGTGTAGGAGTAATTGACTTTGTTTTTGAAATTGGGGTCGTCCACGAACTCCAGCGAAATGGACTTCAGGACATCCAACTGGTTACCTTCATCGCTATCTTCAGCCTGAAACACACGCAGACACCAAATTTTACACAAACATCAATAACGGGTGAATGTCCTGATAACCTCTCCAATCAGGCACGCCTTCTTTTGATGGCCTCTTCGGGTTCCCTCTCCTTTCAAACACGTAACACGGTGTAACAGGACATCAAAGTGGGCGATAACCGCCCAAAGTCAATTAGTGTGTGAAATGGCTATCGCTTTCACACTGAACTCCAGGACGCCATTATCCTAGTCAATAACAAACCGCAAAATCATTGCAACAACAGAGCCCTGCTCCGCTCCTTTAAGCTGCCACAGATACCCGTAATTAGCATTTTAATTCATTTTCAGTTTCAAATCTGCATGGCCTGCTTCTGAAGAAACTTCAGTAACAGAGAATGTTGAGGCAGCACAAAAACTGACCAAATAATTGGATTTCAATAGCAAATCGTTTAACAAATGCCCTCAGCATACTGCATTATAAACAACCTGGGCCTCGTGTTCTGCAGTGCACACAGACTCTGATGAGGAATAACACGTCTTGCTGCAGTACATCCTCAGAACTGTCCCTTCAGAAATCCTTAGTGATGATGAAACTCTTTTGCATGTACCATACAGTACATCTAAAAAGAGTCCCCCCCGCTGTAATTTACTTAATGTAAGTTAAAAAATGAAACTCATATTCTATATTTATTACACGTAAAGCAAAATATTTTAAGCCTTTTTTCCACGAAATTCAATAACCCAGTATCTCAAAATATTCATATGTTTCTTGAGATCAATCATAAATGTATTTACAATATAGAAATGTCTAACTTGTAAAAAGTATGTTCATTTATGCACTTGGTACATGGTCAGGGCTCTTACAGTATAGCATGAATCACTGCATCAACATGGCATTTCTTTCCTCTTCAAACCAAAAAGTTCCATTTTACGCATCATCTTTTCTATAGTTTTTTTTATAGAACCAAACCAAAATAAACTAAATAAACTAAAACCAAACCTATCAGTGTATGGTTGGCTTAGCTTTATTCAAGTATGCTTTTCTCAAATATATGAACTCACAACTTTCTTCAGTACCCTCAACAGAAAGAGAAGGTGCATGTTACAAGCATGAAAACTGAGCCAAGTTATTACTAATGCCAAATGAGAAAAGGAGGTGGGGTTTCAAGAGAATCTGAACCCACTGTGTGCCTGTCAATCATTTCAGATTAATACCATGACTTGTCATAGCTGATATTTTTATTAAAAAAGAAGAATACTTTTGAGTGACTACTCCAAGCAGCGTTGTCTGGTGTTAAAATGGTTGGCACTATGCATATGCACGGCAAAACATGAAACAAACTAAAGCTCCTGTTATGTCATGTACAATGTATTTGATTCCAATGTGGGATTTTTACACTTGATTGAAAATTATGGTAGCTTACAACATGTCATTTGTTATAACTCGATGAGAAGACATACAACCTGAAGATGTTTAGAACATTAGTATTGTGCATCTGGCATCATGGGTGCATACTTACTGTATACCCTACATGACACCTGACCATCGCATGAATATGTGCTTGCTCATTTCAAAACCATGGGCATTAATATGAATTGAATTTCTTCTTTGCTCTCTTCTGGGAAGGCATTCTACTGGATTTTGAAGTGTGGCTGTGGGGATTTGTGCTCATTCAGCCACAAGAGCATTAGCGAGGTCAGACATTGATTTTGGGCTGGAAAGCCTCGTTCACAGTCAGCGTTCCAGTTCATTTCAAAGGTATAAAAGGGGATGAGGTCAGGACTCTTTGTAGGTTGTCCATAATAGCAAAACCGCTATTATGGAGCTTGCTTTATGCACAGGGTCATTGTCATGCTGGAACAGGTTTGAGACCTTCAAGTGGAATTCTTTCTGCCACTGCATTCAAAGACAATATAGACAATTGCTCCCTTCTAATTATGTCTCAGTTTGGAGAAAACCAGTGTATGGGTGTGTAAGTCGGGTGTCCACATACTTTTGGTCATACCGTGCATAATATGAAAAGGGTGAGGTGTGTAGTGTTCTGTTCTGATTCCCTCTCTCTCAAGTGCTGTATTTATTATGCATTAAAGGAAGTAAAAACATATTAAATGCAGAATAGATCAGGATGTAGCATACAAGCTGTATGGAGGTAAAAAAAAAAGGTTTTGGCATTAATGTGATATTTTGCACTCGTTCTTGATAACTGAAATGCCTGAAAAGCATCTATATTCATACACTTCCCCTGAAATGGTTTATACATTCAGCTATTTCTCCTCAGTTTTCAGATGAACACAAAAGAACCTGGCAAGCATGCAATAACTCACTCTCACTCTCACACACACCATTTCCTTCTAAAAAAACATACATCACTTGTGAGTCAATACGGCTGCATATAAATAGTAGAAATTAATAGACGCTCTATTATGTTTTCCTTTTGACAGAATGAAGACTTCATCTGTGGAAAAACAGAGTGCTGAATATTCTCCTGAATAATCGACGAGACTGATCTCGTTAATAAATGACCTGCTAACCCTAATCCTTGTTTTTCACAAGTGTGTACAACACTTGCACACACTTTAGGGCTCACAGTGATTGAGAGGCATGGGTTAATTGCATTCGACACAGTAAAAACTGTTTGTTTTTCCGCCGAAAATCTAATTCAAACCTCCTGCCCAGTGCGAGAATTGATTTATGGCCTGTCTTTAATTGTCTATTAAAATGTAATTACAAACCGCTGTTCAGATGAACAGAGTGAGGGTTCTGCTGATTCCTTCTTGAATGTCAATGTGATAAACACACACACACACAGAAAAGATTATATCAGTAAATGTATACCTTCCAAATTCGAATCCAATTACACAGATTATAAAGAACTTCTAATCTAGTGATTATATATTAATATTTTACGTTAGCTCAGATTCTCAGCCTATACGTGATGCGCCCAATGAATTTTGTGCTTTCACAGAAATATGACTTTCGAGCAAACAGAAGGCAGGATTTTCACCTGCACTTAGCAGTTACTCAGACAGAACGTCTGCGCTTTACTGTTTCAGCAGGCTGAATCCACTTAGCTGCACTATCAACTCAGCCTTTTCGGCTCGCTCAGCTGTAAATCCCACCAATCAATATCGCTGAGCCACATTCAAACTGCCTCGATCTGCAGCGCATCACTCCTGTCTGAGGCAAAAGCCTTGACGCTGTCCATCACTCAGATGTTTACCCTGATTTAAATCCAAATGTTCTCTGAATAAGTTTTAACCAATGTACTGTATAACCATTTCACTGCAATGAACACAAACTGAAGAACTGATGTCAATTTCTGACGCAGGACAGATTTTGCCATTTGTGGCTGTTTTAGAAACAATGAAGCTGATTGGATTTAAAATGTCCTCTGCACTCGAGAAGACCGCATCAGCGTCCTCTATTTGTTTATTTTTCAGCCTGACTGTCATCCCGTCGAGAGCATTCGCCACCCCACCCCAACCCATCCCTTATTGTAGAGCCCAATCATAATTAACCAAGGCAGCTTCTAATTAGGAGCTAAAAATCCACACAGGGAAGACTGATCTGAAGGTTCATTTTCTCCAGCCATACACCACCTGTTTTGCTCGATTCATTACCCAATTTGTTAATTTTATCTCCTCGTTTTCCAGGTTTAATTAAAGGTTGCGGGGGCCAGGAATGACATTTTGAAGACTCTTTCAGTCCTGTCTTTATCTTTTAGGAGTGTACCTTAATCACAGGCATCGATTATGCGCTCTCCCTGTTCCCACTAAAAGATGTGTGTGTGCGGATGGAAGGTTTGGGACGAGCCTCCGCAGAAAGTTTTTTATACTCTTAACCCTTAACAGGCTCGCTATTAGCATTAGAAACCGTTCTCAGACGTTATGATAGCATTACGTACCTGTATGTACACACAGCATAGTTTGGGGATAACTTTTAATGTTTGTTTATCCTTGACCCTAAACACACTTCAAATCTGTACAAGAGATAATTGCGGAGAAAGGAGACAGTGTTGTCTATCATGACTGACTACTGAGCGTCTCTGAGTTGGATCTAAGGTTTCAGAGAGAGAAAGAGAGAGAGAGAGCAAGAGAGAGACTCTTTTTAAAGACTTAAATATGACTTAAATGATTTAAATGCTACTGTAAGCTGTAAGCAAGTTCAGTACTTGTGATACTGGGCCAGGGGTAGCTCAGTGGTTAAGGCATTGGACTACTGTACGGTTCGGAAAATCCCAGGTTCAAACCCCACAACCACCAAGTTGCCACTGTTGGGCCCTTAAGCAAGGCCCTTAACCCTCAACTGCTCAGATGTGTAATGAGATAAAAACGTAAGTCTGGATAAGAGCGTCTGACAAATCCCTAAATGTAAATGTGAAAGTAACTACCAGTGATGGGACGATTATCGATTCTAGTCGAAAATCATTTTATTTCCTGTGATCAATTAAGAAAAATGGTAATAGATTTTGTAACAGATGCTTATGCTAGTAATGCTAGTTGATGTACAGTACAGTGCAGTAAAAAAGTATTTGCCCCTTCATGAATTATTTCATATTTGTCACACTTAAACGTCATCTCATCGTCTATACCACTTTATCCCGTATACAGGGTCGAGAAAGGTCTGGAGCCTTTCTCAGGAGGCTTACTGTAAGACACGAGGCGGGGCACACAAACACACACACACACACACACACATACATTTACACTCATTCACACACGATAGTCAATTTGGGAACACCAATTAGCATACTTCTCATGTCTTTGTACTGTGGGAGGAATCCACCAACCCTGGGGAGCACACAGACCTGAGGCGGGAGTCGAACCCGGAGCCTGGAGGTGTGAGGCAACAGAGATAAATCGACTAAATACAAAATCCTGTTTTTAAAAGATTCCCATTTATTAAGGGAAAAAGCTGTCCAAACCAGCCTGGATGTAATAAAGTAATCCCCCACCTTTGCTAAATCATGAATGAACTGTGATTAAACACATTCTTTAGAAAGCTGAGTTAAATTTCACTTGCCACACCCAGGCCTGATTACTGCCAGACCTGTTTAATCAAGAAATCAAGAAATCAGAGCCTGTTTGACAAAATGAAGCAAAAACCAATCTACAGAAATTCAAGAACAGATCAAAAGTAATTGACAGGTATCAGTTTTCAAAGGCTTACAAAGCCATTACCACCAAACCATTATTCACAAATGGAACAGTGGTGGACCTTCCCAGGCCAGAGTACTAATGTGTGTGTGTGTGTGTGTGTGTGTGTGTGTGTGTGTGTGTGTGTGTGTGTGTGTGTAATGTACTCTGGGTGTAGTGATAGTAAATGGTGAAGAGATTGATTTTCAGCAAACACAACAAGTATAAGAAGCACTGTACTGTGTGTTTAAACTGATTATTAACCGATGATCGATTATGGAATGGTAAATGACTCCCATTACTTGTACATACTTTTGAACTTTTACTCAAGCACTAAGGTAAAAGGAGGACATCTAATTTAACTTAAGAAAAATTTTACCTATTGTAGGATATCTATTCTTACTCAAGTACAGGACTGCCTTTGCACTGCCTTTCCAGAAATCACCATGATATTATAACAGCAAAAAGGAGAAAATTCATATTAATGCTCATGCTTGTGGAATGGGATGTTTACTTGTGTCTATACAGTATGTGTGTATAGTATTATGTAGTTATTTCCTCTAACTAAACCAAGTTAAATATAACTTGTTACAAAAACTGTTAAAACTGCACATTATTTCACCTTAGCAAGGTTTCTACTGTATAAGCGGTACTTGAGGGCTAAAAATCATTCTTCCAGATGATTTTTTATACTCAGCTTTATAAGCCATCCACTGAGTTTTCATGTTTTCATTTCATTTGCTTTTAATGATGGTTCAAATATTATGGTTTAATAAAACTGCCAGGTAGAACCTCATCATTCCTGGGTCTCCATGTACTTTTAACACAGAGATTAGAACATATAATTCCCGTGGATTATGAAGCACTCTTCCATCAGTGAAGTTTTAAAAATCACTATGACCCAGAAACAAAATTCTCAAAGTCAAAGAGTGTCATCCAAATGTGTCAATAATATCACCTCTATAGTGTCTCCAAATATTAGACAAGATTTGTGCATTATAATCTTAACAGTTAAGTACACATTTTCAGCAGAAGAACAGGGATCGGCAATATTCATTTGAATATATACATTTGAATATAAACGCTAAAACCATTCACATGGTATTAGGTTCCCCTGTGCCAAAGCGGCTGGGCCCCTGGGGCGTTCCCCTCTGACCCGCCCCATGGGACATCTGCAGCATACTGGGGTGTAAGGCAAAGGCCCATGATTGTGTCAGCAACAGTTTTATACTCGTATATAATTAATAATGTCATTCAATTCACCTGACATCAATATATGGCTTTTCAGTGTACATGCAGTCCAGAGACCACTGAAAATTTTTATTTATTTATTTTTATTTAAAATAGAAAATGAATAGAATAGAATAGAATTTAGAAATTTGGAAATATTTAAAATAAAGGATATTAAATAGCTTTAAAATAATATTTAAGATGTGGCACTCTTTCTATGCCCCTATTTATATGTAAGAAATCGTGTGATATCAATAATTGCTTTTTAAAAAAAGGTCAGATTTCCCTCATACTGTACCTTTTATCTATGTACTAAAGCATGTGAGTCACTCTATAACTTGTGGAACATTCCATGTCTGTGGACGATAAGTATATTTATTTGAAATATTTTCTTCAAAAATAGCATATTTTACCTATTAAGGAAAAGCATGCTATAATATCACACAAACATCATCTGCGTCCTATGCTTCATTTAGCTTGAAAAATTTAATTTGCAACTGTTGTTATAGTTAACAACAACTATTTTTAAATGTATCTTAAAAGTCTAAATACTGAAACAAATAATATTTTTTAAAACAGATTTAGAGTCCATGCCAGCTCAAGTGCATACTGTCATTAAAGGAGAAAAGTGGACATACCAAATACTAAGAAAGTTTAAAATTCTTGCAAATATTTCTAAATTCTGTTTTTCACTCAAGCTATTGTCAGTAATGTAAATTTTTTATTGAAAATTGTTGTATTTAATCTGTAAATGTATCATGTATCAATGATTTAAATTAACAGCACGCAAGTAAAATATGTAAGTTGAGCAAAAATAATGAAATTTAAGTTGAGGAAAATAATAAATTATGTTTAGGTTAAACTATTTGAATAAAAATAGTGCATTTACAAACATAATTTATTTGCATAAAACAAAAATAATATCAGTACTGTAACTAAAACTGCACAAGGCAAGAATCCTTTTTTGTGTCTTTGTGTGTAGTGTTTGCAGATATCTGGACCCTACTGCATTTTAGACAATTTTTCAATAAATAATTGTAGATATAAGGCACCAACAACACATTTAATACGTTCATATAAAGTTGCCAGGTCATTATCTTCTTAAAATGTTTTTAAAAGATTCACAGATAAGAGAATGCAATTTTATAGAATTGTTGAGACCATTCTTATATACAGTATAATACATATTTAATGTATATTAAAGTGCGTTTAAAAAGTCCCTCTGCAGTGGCCGCATAGAGTATGTTATGGACAATATTCATCTAATAAAACGTATTATTATTCTCACTGATGTATTTATTTATTAAATCTTGCACAATATCGCGATGTGGTATTCTCGTCCCCGTAAAAGATGCCTGAAATTTTCAATGAACTGAATCTATGTATTTAGCGCTAGCTTTAATAATGTTCTCCAAAAGAAAAACATGTCCTTCGATGGTTAACATTTTCACACAAGAATACACGGCCAGCAATGAACTCCTTGGATACGTACAACAGACTGCTGGTGCCAAACAAGCACACTACTACTACTATTCTACTATTACTACTACTATTGGAGCCATAAATAAAACAACTACTTCTACTGACTAATATTTAGTTAGTTTTTGTTTTCCTTTATATACACTTTGATAAATGGTTTCTTTTTTCTTGACCTTGACAATACATATGATACTCTCATTTTCATTTTAGATTTTTTTTTTAACATTTATTTTAATCATACATCATCTACAAACCGGATTCCAAAAAAGTTGGGACACTAAACAAATTGTGAATAAAAACTGAATGCAATGATGTGGAGAT
>JAOTQY010000015.1:6933012-6945209 GCA_026413445.1 Dolichallabes microphthalmus
GATACATATTTAATGAGTTTTTTTTTAAGTTTGATAATTTTCCCCAAATATCAGATTTTTCCTGTTACTAAAACTTACTTTGAGCCTGAAAGGGTTAAGACTTTCTTTTTTTTTTTTCTTTCTCTCCAAACTCAGAATCAGGATAGGAAACACAGGACGTATGTGTATGTTCTCATTGTAAAAGAAGTACTGGAAGACTGGGAAGACTCTGTAAACATTGGTAAGTAGAGAATTGTTCTGTGCTTGCGAATGTTCCTGCAAATATCAAACCACACGAGACCATTTTATTCAGGTTTCATTTTGATACATGTATGTATATAGCACAGTGTAGAGCGGGATGCCAACTATAATTGCCTCTTCTTTGTTAGGCGTTTTAAATTTTTTTTTTACACACTTACCATCCACTATATAATAACGTGCTGCAGATGCAGGCGGGTTATCCAATCAGCCAATCATATGGCAGCAGCACAGTGCACAAAAACAATAATGCAGATGCAGGTTAAGAGCTTCAGGTAATGTTTACGTTAAACATGAGAATGGGGACAATCAGGTGCTTGTGACTTTAGTGGTTGTTGATGCTAGATGCGCTGGTTTAAATATTTTAGAAACTGCTAATTGTCTTGAGGCTGAAACTATCCGTCTGGAGTGCCCATGATAACCTCTGATTTTCTGTTCTTAGCTGGTGGGAGTGGGTTGTAGTAACCTAATAAAATTAAATGTTCTGTGCATGATGTGTTGCTTTGCTTCTCACCATAGTTGTACAAAGCGGCTTATTTGAGTTACTCAGGTTCCTGTTTGTCATTCTTCTCTGATCTCTCTGAGTTGTTTCAGCCTCCAGAGGTTTTTTTTTTTTCCCTTCTTCCTTCCTTTATCATTCTCTGTTGTATGAGACATCATCTCATTTCTCAAACCCCCTCTCTGTTACCATCCCGGAACAGTTAAAGTCCGTTTCTGATGTATGATGTGAACATTAACTGAAGCGTTTGACCTGTATGTGTTTGGCTGATTAGATAACTGCAGGTTTTGGTTTGCAGATGTTCCTAATAAATTTCATAGTGAATGTATACCACGGTAATGTATCATGGCAGAGCAAGTAAAATGGAATATTAGCACTTTGTTGTTAGCACTCAGCCGATTCACCCCGAGCACATGTACACCTTCTTCTGTTGACAGGGAGAAAAAGGGAATGGTTTAAAATAGACGATGCCATACAAGTGTTGCAGTGTCACAAGCCAGTGCAGGCCACCTACTTCGAGGCTCTACAGGAGAGCTGCCTGACGAGCAACGGCACTCCCCTAGTGGCCACGATAGCTGAAGACCTCTCGCCAAGCTACAACATCAATCAGAGCTCTGTCTCTGACAACAGATAACTAACGCATAACACTGACACTCCGGATGCTTCCGCCACCACTCTTGCTCTTATTCTTTCAGTATTCTTATTTTTCCTCTTTCTTTCTGTTGTATTTTTTTTCCATAACTCTTAAAAATACGGTTTGCCTTGCCAACCCTTTTTTTGTGTGCCAGAGAGGTGGCACGAACTTGACAAAGTGTTGGGTAAATATTCAAAAACATGTTTTATAAATGTAAATTTAATGTTTGTTGCTATCTACTATGATTTTGTTTCCCCACCTCTCCTTCAGAATGGACAATTGCATGAAATCACCCCATCCTTCTTTTCCTCTTCCTCCTCTTCCTTCACTTTCATGCCCTCTGTGACCCAAGTGTGAGGTTAAATGATTGCAAGAACTACTTTTTACTGTTGTGATGTAAATACAAGTAGCCTAGTGCTTATGCTTGAGGCTTTCGATATTTTTTACGCATCCATTTTTTTCCTTGTACGCGAGTGAGCATGTATTTGTGTGAGTAGTGCGAGTATGTGTTTGTTCTCGGAAACCACCCCCAACAATGAGAAAGAAACGCTTAGCTGTCTGAAGGGATGGAACCGTCAGTGAGAGGTCAGTTGGTTTGCATGAGCACTGATATTTATTTGTCTTACAAGTTTGGGATCTGATGAATGTTCAACCTGTATTCGTTGTCAGTAGGTCTTTTGAGTGATTTCTTCTTCCTCTTTTTGCCCCTCTTGCCATTTTGTAAATATCTTACGGGTTGACAAAATAATATTTGTTTCCTTACTAGAGTGGTGCCTAAATGTGTGTGTGTGTGTGTGTGCGCGCGTGAACCCCAGAAATGCTTAAAAGGCGAGCAGTATATTGCAAGCAGGCAGGATGAGAACTGATGGGTTTTGTTCACCGCTTGCATCCATCTGTGCTGTAACAAGTACAGCCGGCAGTAAGTCCGACAGGTCCAGTCATTTCAGCAGTGTTGACGATATTTATGAAAAATAAAAATGCTTTTGGTTTTACCCACACTTATTCAGACAAAATCGTAAATCAGAACAACCTTAATGTATGTGGATGGATATCTGAGGAAGGGGGAGGCGCCAGTCGAGTGGACTTGTTTTTTTTTTCTTTTTTTTCTGCCTTTAAAAAATTTTATTTTTATTTACCAGTATCTCCAGTTATTGAGCTGTTTGTTTGACCTGGTATGTCAGGGTAACATCTCATCTTCTATACCACTTTATCCTGTATTCAGGGTCGCGGGGACCTGGAGCCTATCCCAGGAGACTTAGGAGACGAGGCAGGGTACACCCAATCCATCGCAGGGCACACACACACACCCATTCACACACTATGGGCAATTTGGGAACACCAGTTAGCCTAATCAGCATGTGTTTAGACTGTGGGAGGAAACCGGAGTACCCGGAGGAAACCCACCAAGCACGGGGAGAACATGCAAACTCCATACACACAGAGACCGGAATCGAGCCTGGCCAGGAATCGAACCCAGACCCTGGAGGTGCATGGCGACAGTGCTAGCCACTACATGCCAGGGTAACAATGAAGAAAAATAAATATGGGCTGTTTATTGAGATGCCCCCAACGCACATGCACTGTGTTTCTAAATTATTTTGCATACTTGTGTGGTGGCCTGGGAAAACCCTTCACATTTTTAGATTTTGAAATACCAGCTTTTTCATAACTGAAGTACACGTTTACTATCTTGTCTGTGCATGTATTTAAATCACAAGTAAATTCTGCTCATAAAATGAAGATTGAGAAATAGTTTGGCATTTACATTCCCTTTATTAAAAGATGCCCCACTTGCATTTACACTTATAAGACTGGGAAAAAAACGGGGGGAAATACATATAGCCAGTATCACTCTGGTTATCAGTTTCTTGCACATCACCTGAGCTAAAAGACTTTCACAGCACTTAAACACAAGCCTTAAACACATTATCTCTTCAGATCAGTGATTTTTTTTATACTAGTAGGGAAATAATTGCTTATTAATTGATTAAGTTCTGTTGGCTAAATTAAACACATTCATTTGAGCACGGCACGTAGCAATCGAACAAAGCATAACATTCAGGATGTTAAATTAGTTAGCAGTGGAGACAGCTTTACACATACTGACTGCATTTCCTTGCCGCATTTGTTAAGCTGTTTCCTTAACTGATATCAATTTTACAGACTGCATTTATTTAAAGTAGAAAGTAGACAAAGAGGCCAAAAGTCTGGATCCATCAGCATTTCTCCCTGTATGAAATTTGATCTTTCGTTTCAAATCCAGTGTGACTTCCAAACTAACTATAGAACCAGACCTAAAACCACTTGATTTTCATTCCCCTGAAATCGGTAGATTATCATAGTCGGAAGAACAATTGATGCACTAAAGGAGTCTCTGCATGTACCAACATGGAATTTGGAAAGTTTAATGTTCTTGTATTCTGCATATGATACACAAGTATTTGCTGTAACTTCTACTTTTTTAAATACATACTGTATTTGCTCACTAATCCAGATTTTAAGGTCTCTCTATATCACTGTCAGAACTCAGTCACTGCAATATCCAACGGGTTTTCCCAGACTGCCTGACGTGCATCCTAGAAACTATGAGGGGAAAAAAAGTAGTTTGTTTAGAACTTCAAAGGCACTTCGGTTTGGTCAAAAGCAGTCCCTCAGAAAACAGAAATCCATACCAGTTAGTCGTACCACAAAGTATGTCACGCTTGTTAAATGCCAGCTGCATGACAGCTAATATGGCCGCTTATCTTTCACCATCTTGATTCAGATAAGATAGTTTAATTTATGTATGTTGATTTTCTGCAGTAAATTCCCCCCCCCCGCCTCTTCATCTCTTAAAAGAATCACGGTGAGCCCTCCATACCTGCTTGACAGAAACTATAATGTGCTGTTTATAAAAACATGCAAGGTTCATATAACAGAGACCTTGCTTCAAAATGTAAGAAATGTGGACTGTAACTTTCTCCCTCCTTTATACCCCTCTCTTCCTCTTTGTCTAGTAAGTTGTCTTAGCCAGGCTGCTTACTGCCCTTGTGATGGCATGCAGCAGTTGGCACAATACTGTGAATCTGGAGCCACTGTAGTTAGCCTGCCTTTATTTGATTTTTTTCTTATTTCTGTATGAACTAAATTTAAGAAAAAAAAGACAAAGTATATGTGGTTTTTCACGTTGGGTATGGTGGTACATACACATTGTCAGTTTCTGGTGAATGGCGATGGAACTGTTAAAGCCCCCAAGCAGGACGTTTGGGAATGCATTCTTTTTGGGCTGTTTAAGTTGCTGTAGGTTCAGGGTTACCAAGTTTCTTGTAACTAATCGCAATATCTCCCTCAGTTTCTTTGTTCCGATCAGATTCCAACACAATAATTTGAGAGGTAATTTTGAGCAAATTACAGAGCTGATAATTTTGCTGCAGTTAGGATCTGTTATAATAAAACTTATTATTTTAGGTTATTACTTCGTAATATAGCCAAGTTTACAATTATAGTGCTTTTCCTTCTTCGTTTCGGGTAGAGGCTGTACCAGTCTTGATGAGAACCTTATGAATGTTCCAAAGCACAATCACTTGCTTATAGAAAAATGTTGGTGTGGGTTTTTATCTCTTGTGCAGTAAAATGGATTTTGAAATTGCCCAGACCTGACTTTGTTCAAAAGATTTCCAAAATGCCAAACAAAGATTAAGGCTTGGTAACTACTGCATTTTCTGGTCCTGACTGAATTTACCCTACAGCTATCAGTCACACCATTGCACCTTACTATCACAGAGCCAGTGTAGAGCATCAGACCTTGAATGTAAACTTGGAGGTTATATCAAAGCACCAGCTTGATTTAGGAAAGTTTCTAAACAAAATGTCTCTCATTAACTACTCACTCTGCAAAGGGCTGCTGCCTATAAACACCTACGTCACTTATACAGCCCCTAAAGCTGTTACCTTTTTCAGTTTAACAAACATACCTGGAACGTTTGCTTTGTGATTTTTTTTTTTTTTTTGGGGGGATTGTGGAATATACCAGTATGAGAATGTAATATAAATGTGCCAACAAATAAACATCAGTATTTCACATTACCATTTTACTGTCGTTATTTTGTACAATTTATGAAGAGATAATAGAAGTTTTTGACCCTTTAGTACTATTTACTGGGATGGACTTTTTATCAGTGTCTGTGCTATGGCTCTCCTTAACATAAAAGGAAATTAAAAACATTTTTGTATATATAAAACTGAAACTCTGTTTGGCCTGCCGGCAGTGTTTGAACAGGCAGTCCTCTAAAAATTTAACAGTAGGTAGCGTCATCTATCTTTATGCCATACAGGAGGTAATACATCTTCATTTGTATATCCAGGTTAGTTAAGATAAAACCAAATATTTCTTTTTAGATGAAGGAACACATTTAGGTGTACAGGAGATTTTACGATCATTCTCTTTTACTGTAAGTGAGTGGAGTAAAATGCTCACAAATGAGGAAGACAATTTATACAACCCCTGGCAAAATGTATGGAATCACCACTCTTGAAAAATGTTTAATTGCATAGAAAATTCTTATACTGTTAATTGTCAATTTAACATTCCAAATTTCTGGCTTTAAGAAAAAGAAATCTGTAATCATTTGCAAATGTTTTTGCAGATCAAAGGAAAAAAATTGCATGTTTTCTTCTGGTAGTTGTCTTCATATATTTTATTAGAACGGCACCAAACAAAAGTTCCGGCATCATCACTGTGCCCAATGCAGATTTGTGATCATCTTTTTCATACTCATCATCCTTGATTGCTTTTCTTTAGCCCGCTGTAACATTTTGTTTAGGTGTTATGGTTTTCGTTTGGGTTTTCTGTATGTAAATCCAATTAGCCGATGTCTTGCAGTTTCTTCCCATTTTTGTTGTGAATTTTCTGTTTTCTAGGAATGTTGAGCTAAGTTTTCAATCTTGATGTCTACCAATACGCTTCCCTTTTACAGCCTTCCTATTTCATTTGACATTTTGCCATCCAGATTTTAGAGAGCGCTGACTGGGAACAACCAACTTTGTGATGATTTACCTTCTTGTAGTTTTATAGCATGTCTGCGATTATCTTTTTCAACTGAATGGACATTTTCCAATAGTGGTGATTCCATACTTTTTTTTTTTTTGCCAGGGGTTGCATTGCCTCCAATTCCAATATACAAAGTCCCATTTACTTAAAATTCATATATTTTTTTAAATTAACTTGCCTTTGTCCAGCTTTCAGAAGTGAAAGGAGAAGTTGTAGGGGAGGAGCAATGGGAATTTGGAAAGGTTGAGTACACAAATGTGTTATAGAAAATGGAGACAGTATACAGTATAGATATTTTGAAAAAGGATTTAAACTGAAAAAGATGAGGCAGATCAAGACCATGCAACTAGTTAGATGACTACCGCCATAAAACAAGCACTGAACCCAAACAAATTTAAAACAAAGTTCTGGGATAATTTAATCTTGGCCTACAGGCTGAACATAAACCAGAGGTCAAGTCTCATATGGACACAAACATTTAACAAAACCAAATGAATTTGCCAAATACCAAAATGCTTACTAGCTATACTGAATGAAAACCTGTTGCCCACATATGTTTTTTTTTTTATACATTTTTTTTTAGATGCGCTCAGAAGTTGAATGCTAACAAAAAGGAAGCATGCTATTGGCAGTTAAAACAGCCGACTGAAAAAAGTAAATAGGAAAAATAAACAGTCATGGGCATAAATGTTTTCCAAGCTTTATTATACAGAGAATGTGGAAAATTACTGTGGCTGCTGTCCTCTACCACGCCCGAAGCCACCTCTCTGTGTAGGGGAGAAAGGAAAAACAAACAAACATTAGCACTCTTTCCCACCCCTAAATGGCTAATGGTAGGCAGTTACATTCTCAGACACTTGTACTATAAGCAATAGTACTCACAAACTGGAATTCTGTAGCTGCTCCTGCACCTGCTTCAGCCTTCTTGTCTGCTCCAGCTAGGGAAAAAAAAAGTGAATTAGGTACAACCAATACAATAAAAATACTGCTGTGCAGCTCAAGGCTTGGTTTGAACACTGACCAACCACCAAATTGTAAGAGGGTACGCATCCAGTAATAGAAGGCAGGGGGAATAAATGAAATCAATGAATTCGTGATTCTTTTGTGATGAGTATTAGCCTCAAAAATGTATGTTTATTATTTTTTTCTTCTGACATTTTATAGACATGACTGATGACCTGGTTGGTTTATCTTTATCGGCCATGGATATAATTTTATTCTGGGCGAGTACATAAGCTTCTGAGTGATGCAACAGAAATGCCTTTTTGTGGTGTTGCGTTAAAAGTTGTGCGCATTAAAAAGTCTCCAATCTGCCCTTTTCTTTAAACTCTAGAGTTAGTCACAGACCCACTCATTACAGTGTTAAAAAAAAAAACAGCATGGACTAATTTATACTTCAAACACGCATGTTAGAAGCTACACACCTGCATGCTCGCAACTGATAAAACATACTGAAGACTTGAATCATTTGAGGCGAAACATCACTGTTTCAGAGCAGTGAACTTACGCTGAGCTGCAGATCGCCTGTAGGCATCTCTGTCTCCCTCTCCACGATTCAGACGTGCTGGTCTCTCTCCCTCCATACCTAAGAAGAAAAGAAATTTGGCTTAATTCTCTTGCCTTTTACCCTTCTGTCAAGTTCTTGATTCATAATCCTGAAATAACTACTTTGACAAAATAGTTCTAAGCAACGGGGCCCAATTAATAAAATTCTGGTTTTACCCTTGGGGCGGGGCCTGGCGGTTTCAGGGCGAGTCTGGCGACGAAGAGTGGCAGGTACAATCTCAGGGGGCAGGTGCAGGAAATCCCTCAGGTACTGGATGCCCTCGTTGGTCAAATACCAGTAGAAGTGGCGCCATGCAAACTGCTCCTTGACATATCCGCAGGACTTCAGAGACTATAGGTAAGGCAAAAGCAAAGACTTCAATACTGCCTTTGTATTAACAAGAATTGACTTGCCTGGATGTTAGAGAATGATATGCAGGTATGTATGCATTTTCAAATAAACATTCATTCCTGTTCCGTTTTATCTGTAGTTTTGTAGAAAACCCAACAGTCATAGAATGATGAAATGAAAACTCCAATGAGAATACTGCACTTCAATCAATCAATAATCTCTTTAGTCAAACATCAGTACCATCATTCACACACAACTAAATGACATCAACAAGAAGTAAAGAACCCATGGACCTATACTATTACCAGGGATTGGACAGTTTTAGCCACAAACATAAGAACTAACTAATTTGTGCTCAATATTTGTAAGCAGTATTCTGTTTGTATTTTCAGTTAAAATGATTGTGTAATTATCCCAGTATTTTTGAGAAGCATTTAAGTAATTACATACTGCTTAGTCACAAAAGCTTAGGCTAAGTCTTAATGCTTGTACGTCTCATTTAACCTTTCTTGGAAACAAAAAGGAGCTTCAGAGAGTTTGACAGGCAGCCTGCAAACCAAATGCTCGAAAGCAAGCATGTGTAGCAATCTACGAGATAAGGACAACTCCAGGTACTAGAGATGGCCGGGAATTTTTAAAAACCAGTTACATGCAACGATTCTTTACAATTTCTGTATCGCTACACTAACTTTTAAACGTGTTCAATTTAAAAATGTTTGCATTTGTGTTAAAATCTTGGCGTTTCTCTATAATCCTACAGGCCATGTAGTCTAAACTATGAATTCACATGCTGGCAAGCATTTCGTGTTAGGAGTAAATTATTTGTTAAGTTTGTTTAGAATTGTAACGACAAAAATTCATAAAATCATGAAACAATCGCAACACAAAAATCAGTACTGAATATTGTGATCCCTGGTAATCCCCATCCCTACCAGATCCTGAGAACATCATTCATAATCACACATGGACAAGTACAATTAAAGACCACAGAAGTGTTCCTTTCTTACATGTTATTTTCACACAGAGCCCTAATGCTCAGACTACATGGCATCCTAAAGGTCTCTATACATAGGGAAACTTAACACTTTTGAGCAAAACATAACTTTGTGCACCAACACACTCGTGTCTAGAAATCTTGATCTTGTGTTATACATGTAACTGCTTAATTACATTAAGTTCACCCATGTATGGAAGCTGTAGCTCCCTTGGACTCTTGCCTTGACCAGGTTACAGAGTAAACGCTCACCTGCATGGCCTTCATTACATGAAGGTTGGGCACGTTTTTGTCGGCGAGCTCCGGGTGCTTGGCCAGATGCACATCCTTCTTTGCCACCATCACGCCCTCTTTAAAGAGGAGCTCATAGATGGCAATGCGATTCTTTTTGGGCATCAACATCTACACAAATAGAAGTTACAGAGATTGTTAGACTTTGACAGTTTTAAATATAGAGCAGAATTTATTCATAAGCAGACCTGTGTTTAGTATTAGCCTTTATAGTGTGAGAACAGCTCTATACATTATCCTGGTTATCAAGGTCTTATTACTGCTGGGAGATTGGGAAAATTGACAATTATTACATAGGGTCGTTTTACAATGATGCTTTTCAAATGTGAAACTTCAAACTTCTTCACAGCGCGGTTCATTCTCATCAGCAAAACCCTGAGGCTCACAACTCGGCTGTCCTGATAAACATTAGCCCTCAGACACAAACCATCATCTCTTAGTGATATGTTTGTGTTTAAAGCACACATTAATAAATTCACACATTTCTCAGAGGCATAATTAGCTACTGGTGCTGAACATACGACTCCTAGCTTCCGTCCTAGCATACTCTGACCGATACACATCCAACATCAAAAATAAAGTAAAACGAAGCGTAATGAAGCAAATTCCTATAAGGACACGAGCACCAGACATACCTTTTACATATTCGATTTAAAAACACGGGCTATATAAAACGATTGTGATGATTTTTTATGGATTTTCTGCCTTTAGACTTGGCCTACCTTTGCGCTTGTTGAGAGACCGGAGCCGGAAAGGACCGCGTAACCGTACTTCCGGGAGTTCTTTCATTGGCGCATTGCTGAGGTGTGAGCAAAATTAACACCGCCACCTAGCGATCTGGAGCATCATGCGTATTAACGCAACATAACGTTTGTGGCAGATAATTTTGTTATTATTATTTTTTTTATTCATCCACAATTTAGCAAATCATCTTTAAAAAAAAAAAACCTAACCTCATATATCGCTTTCTCTCTTTTCTATCAAATGCAGCTTCTAAAATTTTAAAATTCATTCTCATCAGCACAATTCTGAGGCTTACACCCGGCTGTTGTGATAAACATTAGCCCTCAGACACAAACATTCATCTCTCATTGATATGTTTGTGTTTAAAGCACACATCAATAAATTCACACATTCCTCAGTGGCATAATCAGCTACTGGTGCTGAACATACGACTCATAGCTTCCGTCCTAGCATACTCTGATCCATATCCAACATCAAAAATAATGTGAAACAAAGCTTAATGTAGCAAATTCTTGGACACGAACACCAGACAGACCTTTCACATATTTGATTTAAAAACACGGGCATTTACATTTACTTTTAGGCATTTGGCAGAATAGAATTTATTTTCAGTCATCTCTTCTGCAAAACTGTGTATTAGATCCTATACCGGCACATTTTCTCAAGAAGATAGTACCAGCAATAATGGAACCCCTGTTGAAAATAGTTAACTCTTCACTCTTCACTCTACACTCTTCAGAGTATATGTTCTAAAATCATTTAAATTATCAGTTATTAAACCACTAACTTAGATACCTGACCTTAACCCCTGGTAGCTGTCCAACTACAGGACGATATCAAACCTCCCCTTTATCTCTAAGATCCTGGAAAAGATAGTAGCACAGCAGTTACATTCATATCTACATAGTAATAGCATACGTAAACAGGATTTAGGCCTCATCGCGGCACAGACAGCGCTTGTTAAAGTAGTAAATGACCTCCTATTGGTCTCTGATCAGGGTGGCGTTTCTTTGCTTATGTCGCTTGACCTTAGTGCACCTTTTGACACCATCGATGGAAATATTTTCCTTCACAGATTAGAAAAGGCAGTAGGAATTAAGGGAACATCCCTCCCCTGGTTTAAATGATGACTATCCTGCATGTTCCCAAGTGAAGTTAGGTGCCCCACAGGGTTTGGTTTTAAGCCCACTGCTTTTTTCTTCTTACATGCTTCCTCTGGGCAACATAATTCGTAAGCATGATATTAGTTTTCACTGTTATGCTGATGACACAGTTATATGTCTCAGCAAAACCAGATGAGAAAAGCCAGCTGAATAAAGTTGAGCAATGTGTGAAGGACATAAGAGACTGGAAGTTCAATAACTTTCTTCTGCGTAATCCTGACAAAACAGAAGTTCTGGTACTAGAACTACATACAGCTAGAGGTAAGCTTTTTGATCACACAGGAAAGGGCTTACTGTTCCATCCTGTACAACACTAAAAGTCTTTGGGGTGATTATAGATTCCAATCTTTCATTTGAAGCTCGTACATAATATCACCAGAATAGCATTCTTTCATCTCACAATTCTTGCCAAGATAAGAAATATATAGTCACTAAACGATGCAGAAAAATCAGTTCATGTTTTATCACTCTTGCTTGGACTATTGTAACCACTTACTGTCTGGATGTTCAACTAGGTGCATAAACAAGCTTCAGTTAGTCCAGAATGCAGCTGGGAGATTCCTCACTAAAACCAGAAGATATGAGCACAAGATACAGTGGGTTGCAAAAGTATTGGGCCCCCTGAACTTTTCCACATTTTGTCACATTACAGCCACAAACATGAATCAATGTTATTGGAATTCCACGTGAAAGACCAATACAAAGTGGT
>JAOTQY010000015.1:6956003-6975433 GCA_026413445.1 Dolichallabes microphthalmus
TAAGTTTCCTGGGATAGGCTCCAGGCCCCCGCGACCCTGTATATAAGGATAAAGCGGTACAGAAAATGAATGAATGTGATTAGTTAAGTCAGTTTTAAACATCCAGTGGGCATATACAAACAAAGAATGTTGGGGGAAAAAACTACTCCCCCTGCCTTTTCTCAATTTTCCATTATTCTATTTCCCAGGGGTTAAATAAGACAATTAGATTTTCCCCATAATATGACCTCATACAAATGGGCCCTTCCCTGACGTTGCTCAGCTCGGCTGTTCTCTGGTGGGGCGTGGCCCAGCAGTTGCTCATTTACATAGACACTAAATTAGCACATATGGAGGACAAGTGAAATAAAGTTTGAGGTATGAAAAAATACATTGTCTGATGGGTATTTCAGTTCAATCAGTAACACAAAATAGTAATACTGTAGATGGGACCTTTTAAGCCAAAAGTAATGAAGATCGATTGAATTAATCATAGTTAATGTCATGAGATACTTCTCAGCATGTGGGAGGTTATGACCTCAAATTAAAATGTTGGCAAAATCTTTGAAACATCTTGAGCTTCACACCTTTAGGACAGACACTTTGTCAGTAAATGAAAATCACAGCAAAAAATCAAGCAAAAGCAACAAGGTGGGAAAATTCTCTAAGTATAACAAGGAATATTTAGAACCTGGATTTATCTGCATGGACAGTGAGAAGAAACAACTTTCAAATGGACTGTTTGTCTCAAGTATGTAGCAAATTTGAAGCAGTTTTCCAATGAAAGCAGAACACAACGAAAGTTTAGAACTAAAACCACAAGGCATTTTTGAAGGAGGTGTAATGATCCATTTGCATGCTGCTAACGCTGTGTGATAAGTTATACATTACCTGCATGTCTTCAAACACAACCATCTCCCATCTGTGAAGGTGAAGCTTCTCTGATGCCCTGATTCTTCCCTAATAGGTGATGAGCTAACTAAACTAGAAGATGAAGATGATCAAGGCTGGTGTAAAGGACGGCTGGACAACGGTCGATTTGGACTGTACCCAGCCAATTATGTTGAGCCTATTTAGTTGTCTTTTGTGGGGAAAAATTTTCTTCTTTTTAGAATGAAATGAAAGACTGTACTGTTCACTGAATATAACCAGATACCAACAAGATACTATTTACTTTCCCTAAAAACATTTGCACCATATTTGAAAAATTGAAGAGAAGAATAAGCTTGAATGTACATAAGGTACATAAAGTAGCTTTAATCTACACGATGCATTTGGTTTATCAGAAACAAATCAAAATGTAATGTAATGTCAGTTGACCCAAAGAACGTTTTCACATCCATGTGTGTCTGTAGATTGCTCTTTTGTAAGATATTAATATAACACAGCCCATGAAGCCTACCATAGCAATGCACTATGCAATATATATGTTTTATAAGTTTTAGGTTTTGTAGTGACGGCCTCACTATTGTACCTATTTTTGGTCCTGTTTATTACGTGTCTGAGTTATAACATGCATTTACATATCCTTTTATCACTTATTTATTGATTTGCCATTTTCCTGTATATGATTGTATAATGTTTTTATCTCTGTGTACTGCATATGAAGTCACACCTGTTTCTTTTTTGTTTGTTTGCATGTGCTAGTGTTTTTAATTCACTTTTACCGGAAATGCAATCTGTGCTGGTATAAGACACCATATTGCAACGTGATAGTGAAACTCTGGCCAGCATTTAGCAGTTTAGTTCATATACATAAGTTTGTATTGCTTGAACGCTGTTATCAAGTCAATTAAGACTAAGACAAATTTGTACTATGCTTTTTTTAAGTAGCCATTATGTTTTTTTGTTTTTTTTGCAAAGACTAATTTATAGTTTTAAGCTTTATGAGACAAATGTTATTTTAACATTCACACTAACAAAGTAGTTATTAGATATGCTGCTTGGCCAAAATAAAGTGACTTGTTAGTGAGACTAATCGGGGGAAAGAAGGAGGGTAAGAAGGTAAGCACATGAAGCGATGCACCCATCATGCATATAGCCCACTGTATAAGCCTTTGGATGCAGTGTTATGATGGGCTTGCTTCAGTTGTTCAGGTCTACGCTCAGCAACGTTATTTGATAATAAAATGAAGTCGGTTGGCGACCTGAATGTACTGAATGATCAGTACATTCAGTGTTATCACATCAATGGATTGTTTTTTCTTTCCTAATGGCAAAGGCATATTCCAAGACTCAAGTTTTGAAAGACTGGTTTTGGGAGCATGACGAGTGCAAAATTTGAGTGAAATGTTTTTTTTTGGCCAGGCAGTATACATATAATTTACATGTTTCTAAGTGTAACTAACATTACAGTTCCCATTCAAAAATGTACAAATTTTTGACCATATTATCAAAGCACCTGTGCTGAGTGCCTACTAACAGTGCAAGCCATTTTGTCTCCAAGTAATATTTGACCTATATGTCCTTATGACTTCTATATCATGAAATTTGCATCGATATGCATAAAGGTCATCCATATGCCTTAAGGTAATAGGTAATAGTTTGGGAATATTTTACCCTATTACAGTGCAACCTGCAATGGATAAAGCCTAGTTAGCAGTTTAAATAGTAACTGCAATTAGGGTTTAGTCAGTATTAGCAAAGTTAGCACTTTTGTGTAAATATTTATTTCAAAATTTCAGAATCTTCTCTCTTTTTTTTTTTTTGACCAATATTAAGGGCATGGAAATGGGAGCACCAGAATGATCTGAGTGTGTATTTAAGCTGATCTACTTCTATTGCTGGTGTAGTGACTCTTCAAAATAAAATTTTAACCTTTCATGAATTAGCGGTGCAGTATTTCTAACTTTTCTGTGGTTGAGTATGTGGATCACAGCAGAACAGCAAACCAGTGTTTCTCCCCTAGAGAGCACTCTTCCAACAGCTTTTAGTTCTTGCCTTTACAATAACAGGTTCTTGCCTGACATTCATGACAATTATATGTAATTATAGAGTAATTATATGTAACGTATTCAAAAAATGAATCACATTTTTGACAAGGATTAAAATTAAGACATGCAAGACAAAAATTGCTACATTATGTGAAATCCCTAATTCTATGAACATGTGTTTTATTATAATTTTTTAATTAAATGCTTTTAAAACCATAGCAAACATTAAATAACTGAATTAACAGGTTACCAAAAGCTCATTTGGCACCATGGGTTTTATTTTTACTCCTCCACAACAGGTAGCTTGCCGAACAAGGGAAAATCCAAATCATTAACTTTTCATTATTTATTTTGCATGTAGAAGGTTTAGGAAGGACTATTAGGTTTGGGGGTAAAACACCTTTAGTAACTTTTAGTAAGGTAAGGAGGCTTTTAATAACAGAACATTTTACTTCAATGTATTAACAAATCTTTTATATTTTTAACAATGGCAGACACTGCAACAACAACAAATAAAGAAAGTAAAGGCACAGGGACAAAAGAAAAAAACCTACATGCATGTAAGGCACGCGATTCATAATAGTTCCTTAATATCTGACCACTTAACTTTGCACCGTAACTGCAAAGAACTTTTGTAAGGAACATTTTATCAGACCTTTAATAAGGAAATATTACTAATAACAATAACCATTATTCAAACAGTGCACCGTTTGATGCTGATTGGAGAGAGCACAAGCTGACATTCTTATAGAGGATGACCATTCATGGGAGCTCAGTGAGGGTAAGAATTTCTTTACTGTTGATGCCTTTAGGGAGAGTTAATAAGTTTGCTGTGTGATTAGGCCTAAAAAAAACTGAATTGGGTGGAGGCCAGGACCAAACCCAAACATGTGCTTGAGTTGGCCACTCATTCGCACAGGGAGTGGAGGTTTGCTCAAACAAAACCACAAGCATTGACACAGCAGAGTCAGTATTTGAAGTAAAGAATAAATTTACAAAATTAAAAGTGAATTTAAGCTCGTTTCCACATTTAGTAAGTGCCTAATACTTGTAGGAACTGATCCTAAGTTATAACTCAATTTCTTGGATGTTTGCTAATAAGCTAACTGATCGACTGAGACAGGCAGACAATGCGACTAACCAGGCATTTAATATGACCTATAGTATATAATCATAAAATGTCTGATGCAAATTTTTTTATTAAGATTACAACCAGATGCTGAAATGTCTTCATGTAAAAGTGACCACACTGAATGGCACTTGGAAAAAAAAGAAGATATAATTTAAGCAAATCTTTAAAATTATATTAACAACGAGTCCAAACCAAAACATCAGCCCTAAACAGAACCAGTACCAGAGTGCATAGACTCTAATTCCTATAGGCAGTTTGTCAGTGCATAGCAAACGATTTGTCATCTTTCTGATTTTTGGACTCATACTGGGTGAACAAACTGATAAACCAGTCTCTGAGACACATCTGGTTTGCGAATGATTCCCTTCTTATAGTACTGCCTGATGGAACGACTAAGCTTGTCGTAGTTCATCGCTGGCCGGTTCTTTCTCAGACCCCAAAGTCGTGCTACGTGAGCAGAATCTTCGATTTTGAAAATACCTTCAGACAAAAACAAAAGATCATCGATAAAAGCTCAATATCAAAATGGATATGCAAGTGATATGAAAACAGAAGTGTGAATATTAAACAATGCCAAGTAATGTTAGCTCTCATTTATTGGTGCGATTCTACCAATAAAATATACCTTTCTCTTTATTGAGCCAGCGGATGCAGCGTCCGTAGCTATGTGGTTTAAGTAAGAGCTCTCGGAGGAACTGCCACAAATGGATGGGTTGACCGGAGCATGATGAATCTGCTTCTGACCACAACTCCTCTCTCTCTGTATGGCAACACCGGTAAGTGTGACAGGATTTGAAGACGAAGCATTTGAAGTCTAATTTCTACTATTTCAGTGAGTATTGAGGCTAAACATGCTGCAAAACCTACCTGTCATTCTACTTTCCCCTACTGAACATCTCTCCTTCATCCAGGCAGCTGAGCACACAAAAGAACCAGTGAGTGTTTTTACTCTAGCTTATACATTTAAAATACGTTGTAGCACTGACTTTGCCATACAATGATTTTTTTTCATTCCATAAATATAATGCATATGTAAGCATAAGTAGGCACCTGATTTCCATATGTCTAGATGAGCATGGAGTGTGTCACCACACTGTGGACAACGCTGTCGAAATTCATCCTCAGTCATGGCACACAAGTCTTTCCCATCGAGGTCCTGAAATGCTTTGCCCACTTGAGGGAGTCGATACAAATGCTCTGTCCATAACAGCCACTTCTGCACATTTCCACAACTCCACTCCACCGGATCTGAAAGATCCAATACCAGCTTGGATCAGTCCATATTATTCAGTATTCTTTCAATATCCACCTTAGAGGCATCAGTCATATAACCTTGGGGATTAGCAATGTTTGGATAGAGCTTTGTATGTTTTGATGCACCAGTGTGATTATCATTCAAGGAAGGCAAAAGGCAAAAGTGTGGATGGGAGAATGAGTGTTTACCCAAGGAGTTGTAGCACGATTACTTTTAAGGAGTGAAATTTGCTGTGACAACTGTCAGTTACAAGAAATGTCAGTATGTCAAGTAAGCACACAACAATAAACTCAAGAGCAAGTATCAGTGAGATTTAGGTGGATTAGCAGATATCCAGCACTACAAACACTGGGAAGTCATACTCATTCTATATTCTTAAGCTGTAGAAAATTTCACTTTAGCAATGTTAAACGTTTTAGAGCACATCAACAGTGTTCACATGAGCTGACTGTTGATGTTTACTCTTAGTCAGAGCTCCTCAACTGTGCGGGACAAGGGCTTGGTTGGACAGTTACACACCTCCTGCTGGGTAAACACCAAAAGTCCTAAAGTAAAGCTAAAGTTCTCAGGTCATTTTCAACAACTCCACATGCAAGAGTGGGGATTAAACAGATCCTGGTACATAAACCTGGGTTTTGACGTTAGATCGGGTCTGTGCAAACACCTTTCACAATTTATATTTAAATAATGAAAATAACTCGTCATACAATTTGCGTCATTACAATCAAAAAGTACACATGTGTAGATTAGAAATGTCCATTAAATCACCTTACTTTTTTCTTGTCGAACCATCCACATTATCATCTAATATTGACATTGTAAAATATTTAACTGCAAAACTGTACAGCATTTTAAAACAGAATGTGGGAACAAATTAAAATATAATTATTACATCATTTTAAAGACACAAATGAGTCCATAATGTTGTAATCTAGTCTCTAACCTGGTGTGATGTTTAGCAGCTTGCAGGCTGTCTCAATGTCTTTTAGCACTTCTCCAACCACAAGGCTCTGCACTTGCTCCAGAGATCTCTCCTCCACCTGGTCTTCAAGGCCAGGGGACAGCGGCTCACTCCCAAGCCCAGGACTATCAATCACAGGACATTGCTCTGGCTCTGGACATGGTTCTTGATGAGGTCCACTAGCAACTGATGCAGACGAGTCCGTCACCCTCACCAGCCAGGTGGCATCCTCAGTAAACAACATGTCAAAACAGGACAGGTAGAGTCCCGGAAGGGCACGGTCACTGCTGTCCAGCCGTGGCTTATTGTCCACCAGCTCTAGAGTCTCCACTGTCCCATCTTCCGTTTTCAGAACAGCCAAAGAGTTCTCAGAGAAACTGGAGGCAGAGCGGGCTGACTGGAGCAAGGCAGTGTCTGGGTGAAGCCGCACTGGGCTAGCCATGGCCTCCTGGAATTACAGAAGTGAAGTGATTTCTGAGAGTCAGGAAAATATGAGAATCTCTCAAAACTTTTAAATGACACCAGGATACCAACAAGCATTCATTAACAGTGAAAGAACAAACATTTTAAAAAGTAATGCTTTTGTTAAGAGAGAATCAATACTTAGGGCTCGGTTTCACGACTGTAGATCTTAATCAACATCATGGTGTCCAGCTCGGTAGTCAGCACCACAATCCCAAATTCTTTTAGGGCATATGTGTGTCTTATTGAAGCTGCTTGTCTCTTTAAGTGTTGGGGAACACATGGGGCAGGGTAAGTCACGGTGTAGCACCAAGTGGCAAAGACCAAAACGGATTGTGCTACAGAACTTACTCACGGGTCACTAGTACAGAATTGCGGCAAATATCTGAGTAAATAAGATGTAGTTGACTCCCAGTTTCAAAGGGCCATTCCTGCAGTTCCCTGTCTCCACAGTCAGCATGAGCTTTTAATGAAACTTTGGAAATTGGACTTTCATTCCCAATGGGAAAGGAGGACACAATTTAAGATTAAAGGACAGTGACAGAAATGTGGTTATTAATAACTATCTTGAATTAACTATATTATGTTAGATTATTATAATAAGTAAAATATTCTATTGGTAGATAATATTGCTCATTTCAAGTACTTATTTCTAGAAGAAGACATGAATTGCAAGATAAATTCCCAAGAGATGTATGAAATGAACAAAATGTGTACAAATATGCTTAATAATCATGTAATCATAATCTGAATCACTATCTATACCATATATAACATGATCATATAATGAGAACAGAACAAACGTTAAAATTTAATGATAATTTTCTGTCTGTGAAAAAAACATCCTCTATAAAAGTTCTATTTTATTTCCTGTTGCTTTAGTGGCTTTGCTATAAAGGTATTTGGTAAGCATAATCCATGTGTTTGAGTAATGACGGCCTTGTGAACTTTTTTTTGTTATATGAAGGAAGCACAGATGGAGAGTGAGGGTTCAAATGGTGATTGTGGATTATCTGTAAATGTTCTTCTACGTCCGTAGAAGACTTTCTCGCATGCCACATGCTCATTGATACACCTTACATTTGTTTGGACACTTAAATTCATAAAATCTGATGACAGCTCCACACCCAGTGATAGCAGAGGAAATGAGGCACTGTTAATCTAAAGACAAGCTGTCTGTCTATCAGTCTGTAGAAAGCCTTGAAGGTGGGGTTGACAGTTTTACACCAGTTTTTTACACATCCCTTTGCTACCACAAATAGAAGATTTGGGTAGTGTCTTTGTAGGTACACTCTGGTGAACCCTAAAGGAAATGAAGTTATCCACATTTAAACAAGCCCCCCTTTTCATCTCTTAACCCCTATCTGGCTTGCTTGCCCTCCTACTGTTCCTGCATTCCCTCCTTTCATTCTTCTTCCCTCCTTGGAAAAATGGGGTGCATCTTTCCCTTCAACTATGGTCAGCTTAGACACACTAAGCAGCCTGGCGTTTCCCTCTGTGTAGCAACAGCTTGCGGTAAGTCCATTATCCTGGCACATTTGGCCATATTGACTCAGTGCAAGAGAAACGGGGACGCAAACACACTCAGTGGGCAAGAGATTAGCGCCTGTGACTGATCCTTAAATGAGTTTGGTTAAAGACTTGAAAATTCATTTCAGTGGCATTAAGAGTTTCTTCTTTTGCTGGGTCAGTGGAGCTTATTATTGCTGAGATAAGGAATGTATAGAGATTTTTTTTTGAGAGAGAGAGAGAGAGAGAGAGATCAGTTTTTGTTAAGTGATGGCTGCTGTCCACTGAACCAGATCTGGGTCCAGAACAAGGTCTGATTGCTTAATATACAGTATGAGTCAAAGGATGCAGCTTTAGAAACTATAACCTGACTAAAAAAGGTGACTATAAACAATTGTTATTTATTCGTTAAACATCTGTCCTTAAATTGGGTAGTATTAGGTTATACTCCAAACCTAAGTGCTTTCAGATACATTTTAGAGTTTGTTTTTACAACTTACATCTTTTCATTCTGTATCTACTGTAAGCAGTGTACTTCATGAATGATGAAGTAAGATTTTGTCACCATCTGCAAAAGTAACAGACAGTAATCAAATTGGAAGGCAAAGATAAAAATCTAATTCATGTTTTCATGCTGCTACCCACCCTACCGTATCCTCTCTTACAAAGAAAGACACTTCCTTGTTTAGTTTTAAACTTAGCAAATGCGTGAAGTCATGCAAGACTGTTTGCCACCTGTACACTGCGTCATCTTAAGGCGTTCTGTGTGCAACTTACGAGAAACAATGACAAGCAAATTTAAATGCATTTGCCAAGACAGTGCTTACTGTAGTTCCATCTTGTGAGCACACCAGGAAAAGATGATTTCCTAAATATGTTGTAAAAAAAAAAAAAAAAGAGTCTTGTTTGGTTTCATGCAGAGTAAATCATCATGTGATAGGTGTCATAGGTAAAGATTAACCAGTCATACATCTCTCCTGCTGATAATAGACTATTAAATATCATTTCAAGTCAAGTTCTTGAGGAGGACAGCTTGCACAAACTTATGTTTTCTCTGACAGCTGTGCAGTATGAGTGTTTTCACTTCAGGGTGTAAAACACTATAACAATTATAGCATACCATATCGCAGGAAAACAATAATTTATAGCAGCTTATATTTCATGTGTGACAGATTTATTAAATAATTAAAAATGTCAGATTATATTTATAACAGGCTTTTAAATCCATCTTAGTTTTATGGTTCGAATAGTTCTTAAATTATACAAATTGTATGAGATGGTCAGATAGTTTACCAGAAAAGACTTAATTAGTGGGTTTTTTTTTATTATACAATGTTTTTGACAGCATCATTTGTTTTTCAATCTTTATTTAAGAGAAAGATTCGGAAATAATGAGCCTGCCATATATAAAATGTATAATAGTGCAGGTGCACAGCACATTAATCAGGCATCTCAATGTAACCAGATAGAGGACACTTCTTCTGTACCCGTTAACCTTTTGCTATTTTTAGCAACCATTTTTACATACTTGGCTTAAGTTCTGGTGCAGGTGTAACAACAGACTTTACTTTAGGAAATCTGTTGATACCTACATATATATATAATTATTATTTTTTTTTTTTACAGTATCTAAGAAATTGTAGTGGATCAATCCACAGTGAAGCAGACTGAAATAGTCTAGATAAAAGTCTAACAGAAAATTATGGAATTGTGTGTATCTGATCATTTAGGAAAGTATAAACAAGTTTGAAATAAAATATGCATTCTGTCTCTTTAAAATAAAATGATTACTTCATTCAAGGCTATATGTAAAAAAGAAAAAGAAAAATTGAATAAACACATCCACACCTTTATTTAACACTTTTAGAATGATGAAAGCAAGGTGAGGTACTTGCAAAAGAAAAATGTTTGCACACTTTAGCGTGTTGAAAAGATACATTTCTGGCTTCTATTCAGAATGTAGACAAATAACCCTAGGGGTATTTTTTTCTTCAAGGCTATGTACAAGCACTACAGAGACAGAATAACCGTAGTCAGATAAACAAAAGAAGTTGACAAGAAGACAATAAATAAATGCTGTAAATAATTATTGTCATATTTAGTGTCACTGTCAAGGCAAACTGTAAAACATGGCCTCTTACCTATTAACATGTGGTACTGTGGTACATATGAAATTCCAAGTCTAGGGATAGTTCCCTGTATGTGATGAAATAATGCATGCTGTTTGGCATCTCATATCTACATAAAGAAACCATGACTGATCTTCTTGACTTGAATTCACTCTTTTTGCTTTAAGTCACCCAAAATCACCCCTTGGCTCATGTTTTTCTTTTTTAAGCCTTCTTCGACAAAATTCAAATGCACTTTTGGGAATTTAGACGTTGAACCTGTAAATCACTTGGCCTTTCCTCAAGGGAAAATTTGTTTTGAGTTCTGGTGATGTGGTGGAATGCTGCCAACCAACCACATAAAAAAACAGTTAGGAAGGTTTTTTTTTTCCTTCCTACAAACAGGTGCACTCCCTGCATTAGGACTACTTGATCTGAATTCCGTATCAGCCCATATTAATCATCAAAAGAAAACACAAAAGACTTGGGAAAGATAAGACACTGACTTGGTGCACTTTTACCCACTCAGGTTTTTGCACAGGGAATGTGTTTTCCATGTTTTATATTTAAATTCATTTCCTTTAGTATAAATGTACAAGACACATTCCTTTTTGGTGTTTCTTCCATTTATAATTATAATGACATTCTTAAAAATTATAAAAAAAAATTATTTAAGCCATTTTATTACATGGTGAGATTTCCTCTGTGAATGTTTAAATACTGTGTTCACTTGGCCTTACCTGTGCAGATACAATGACTGTCCTAGGAAACTCCAGGAGGGTTTCTTTCCGTCTGTCTTTGCCAAAGCCCAAGGAAGAATGACTTCTTGTTTCCTCTGCTGTCTTGGACCTCAGGTCACTGGTATTCAGTTCTGCTGTTTTGTGTCTTCTGAGATCTTTCCAAACATCTGACATGCTCTCAGGCTAGTTGAAGAATAAGATATTGGCGAGCTGGCAGCACAACAGTTTCTAGGCACGCACCACCACATCACTACCTATGAGCTATGATTAGCTATGATGTTGTCAACTTCTCCTTGGCCGTGTGTGCATGCGTGTATACCTGAATGTGGGTGTGTAGCTCTTCAGTCCTGTGTGCAGGAATTCCTGCTCCATTGACTCCAGGGCTGCCATTTATAGGGAGGCCCTATTAACTTGAGTAAACACTTCTAACTGTGGACCACCTCTGTCTTTTCCCAGAGAGGAAATTACAGCTTGGAGAAGAATACTGTAATGAGAATTTACGTGTTATTTTGGTGTCTTCAACTTTGCCACAATCAAGCTGAAACTTGTTAAAAGAAAGTGCTATTTTCTAATAATAATCACGTTCAGAATCAGAATTTGTGTAAAGAATTGTGTGGAAATGTTTTGAAAGGCTGCATCGTAAAGATATAATTTTATATTTATGGGTTTGGAAAAATGTTTTTTAATGATTCTATTAATATTAAGACACTTTATAAACCTAAAAAGCATATGTTTTTATTAAAATGTTCAAAATGAATGCATACATGCCAAAGATTCTTATCACTGCCACTTACAAATCGGTCCAACACAGTGGTTAAATGTGCTAAAACAAAGGAAAAAAAGATACATTGATGATATACAATTATGACAACCTCCACCTGTAATATATGGGTATTCAATTCAATAGAATTTTATTTGTATAGCACTTCTAACAAATTCTCATTGTTGCAAAGCAGCTTTACAGAATCAAAAGAAAATGATGGAAATGTGAGAAAATGTGTATGAATCAAAATGATCAGATTGTCACAGTTTTCACAGACTGGGTCACATATGATCATTATTAGGAAAGTACCATCATTAGTAGGAGCGCGTTTGATCACTTTAACCTGAGGCATTTTGGGGAGCTGACGATCATTATATAAAAAAGGTGTAATTAATTACGCTCTCAAGAAACCTTTGGTGTGAAGAATTAAAAATTAACCCATTTCAATATGTAACTGTATATACTGAAGATGTCTTTCAATGAAAATTTCAATGTTAAAATAAACACAGGCAATTAGATGGAGGATATTTTACATCCACGTATTGATACTGTATAATATTGTGTCATTTTTCCTTATTAAAAAACAAGTTTCTGTTTGCGTCAGTAATGTGTTGATGATGTCCCTACACTGCATGGTGCTATGTTTGCATAGTTAAACAGACACACCAACACAAACTATGAGTGTCTCACACATTTACTGTGCCTCATTTATAATTGCTGAGTTTGGGCTAAATACAATTTTAGTAAAGAACTAGAATAAATGATATATAATATAATAATGGCCTGGTGATCCAACCAAGCTATTTCTTTTCATCAAATAAAAGGGCTAATGGAAGAGTTCCTGGCAGTCCAGCATTTCAGCAGTGACAATGATGAATGAAGAAACTGAAAAAACTTTCTACCTTGATGGTATCCAAGCACTAGTGAAACGCTGGAATAAGTGCATTAGTGTAGCGGGGGATTATATAGAGAAATAAAAGTTTAGTTAGTTAGTTCTTTTATTCCGCACAATAAAAAGCAATAAAAAAATTATAAATAAACACTGCTTATTTTTTTTTTTATATTTTAAGGATTGTGTGCAACAAAAGAGATAAAAAAATGATTGATTTTAGATCTTTTGTGAGTGCTGCTGTTTCTCTAGAAGGTTAATTTGCATGGCAGTTGAAAACCCTGAGTGAGTGAGTAAGTTGAGATTCACCCTTTTTACCTCCTCATTCTAAAAGAACACTCTTAAAACACAAGAATTTTTGGCCTGAAACATGATTCTATCTGTACTCAAATACAGTCATTCAGTTTCACTGTGTTGAGTCATCATTCAAAACAAATAGTGTTTCATTCAAACTGCATAACATGGCATGCTTTGCATAGAGGTTTGTTTTAAATCAAATCAACAATCCTTTGAAATTTCCACTTGTAGATGTTCAGCGGGTGGTGAGGTATTTGCAATACAAGTTGAAGAATGAACAATATATTTGCATGTCATTTGTAAGTTGTATTACTTAAAATACACTGAAAGTTCATTGGGGCTGTAGTAGATGTGACTTCTGAGGTTAAAACCAGCAACACACCAGTTAATTCTAAACAAAGTCTTCCTATTAGGATGATTTCATTTTTATAAGACAGTAACATCTCTGACTAATCTGTATAACAAATTAAAATGATGTCATATCTCATTCATGCCTCATTGATCTCCCAGGGGGGTTAATTAACCCATTCATAAACCCATTATGCAGTTTAACTATACAGCGCACACATACAGCGTTCATACAAAATCTGTAGTAAGTCCATTAATAGTAATATTAATTTGTAGGCCTATTAGCACTTGTCATTGGTCACTGGATACTGTGCCTGTTATAGGTAGTTCACACTTAAGTTGACTGATGCGACATATCGTTTTGACAAGCTACATCAAGGGTTACCTTTTGTACTTGACTTTGCAACGTGCAACAGTTAAACAGCAGGCTGAACACAATAAAACATGTTTCAGTGAAAAATCGCTTTTCTACAGGCTTTTGTTGATGGTGCCAGTATTTTTAGAAGACTAATTCCTCCACAATTAGAATGACTATACAGTCTTTTTAGATCGTCTCCATAATAAACCAGACCCTTTAAAAAGTCCCTCTTTTGATAATACAGGTGGTTTAATAACAATAACCTAAGATACTGTAGATAGACAGATAGATATGAAAACGTCAAGCAGGGAGTTGTCATAGGCCTCAGGTCAACTTTGGGAGCTGGAAAGTTTGCTTGTCTTGACTGCTTTCACTCTCTATTGTTTGCCAAGTTGGGACCAGGATGGGTACTTTGAATTTAACAGCGGTGAACATAAAAAATAAATAAATAAATGAAAAAGAAATCAAGCTATTCCAAATAAACAGTGCCAATAGCATACATTCACCCCTTAGGGTAGATTTATCTTTTTTGCTGTCTTAAAGTACTACATTTGAGTATATAAGAAAGGGATGTTTACAGCTCCTTTACAAGTAAGTCTCCACAAATAGTCAGTAAAAATCATTTAAAAATCAAATAAATTATAAACAATGAATAAAAAAACTATTACATATCCTTATAATAATAATAATAATAGGTTATGTATCCCTTTCATTTTAAAAAGCTAAATTATAACTAGTATTTCTTTTCTATATCATTCACTAAAAATGTTAAACAATTTTGCTTGCACGAACAATACACCGATTCGTGAGGTCTCACTGCAAAAACAGCAGATTGGATTAGTCCTGCTGTCATGAAGATCAAGGAACTGGCTGTAAAGCACTGCGATAAAGTTGGTAGAAGGAATAGAGCTGGAGAAAGCTATACAAAGAACAGTAAATCTTTGAATCTTCCTTGGAGCACTGTAAAATTCTTCAGTAGAAAAGTGGGAAAATATGGTCTAACCCGGGCACTACCAAGACTAGGCTGTCCTATCAGAACATCAACAGTATCTTCAGCTCTTTACAGGTCCAGGCTCTGTGTTTTGATGGTCAGAAGCATTTCTGGTAATTGCTAGAAAACGATTAATACTCAGAGCTTTTGGTGGAAAAAAAATTAAGACATTTAGTCTAAAAGGAGAGCATTATGTTTGGAACAAACCAATACAGCCCAACACCCAGGTAACATCATTCCTACCAACAGTGTCAATGGTACTTTTCAGTAGGAACTGGAAATCTTGTTGTCATTATGGGCAACATGGATGGAGCCAAACATAAGCATAGTTTTGCAAAAAAAAAAAAACTGAATCATTACCAGCCAGCAAAATGAGATAATTTCATATTTGGCAGTTTGATTAAATTTTTTTTTTTTTAATTGAAGGAAGAAGTGTTTCTTCTGATTAACTGATTGAGGACTTTTTTTTGCATGGTTTCTTTGAGTCAAAAGGGTGTTAAAAAGGACAGATGGAAAAATATTGTTAAAATAGTTATTGTGTTATTACACAATTATTAATTATCTCTTACATTGAGAGTGTACTTAGCTAAATGACTGGTAAGCTAATTAGTGTTTTAATAATTTTCTTGTCTGCAGAGACAGCATATTTTAAAATAGCATTTAATTAGGTGAATTAGGCAAGACCCATTGCATAATGCAGGAATAAGAGCATACACAAATTTATTTGTAATACCTAATGTCTACTACTAATATTGTCTGTCTAATATACTGTATATCTTCTTACCATATGCTACTTGATCATTTTGTTACTTGTGATAATAAAACAACATCTGTAAGACCAATGGCTGGTTATCACTACACAATTGACACATTTTGTTACCAATTGATCACATTGCACAAGCCAATCAAACATTAATAGCTTGTGGTGAATTTAGACAGTATTGTGGGATTGCCTGAAGCAGTTAGACCTTAGCGTTTGTAAAGCCTTATTAAAAGCTATGTTTGCTGTGAGTATAAACTACGGAGTATATTAAATTAAACTGGAAAGATTATTCCAAGTAAAATAAATTAAGAAAAATGTGGTGTTCTGTAATAAGGGCCAAGAGTAAAGCAGATGATTGTGCTTTATTTAAAAAGGAAGTTTAGTTGCAAAGCCACTTCATGTGCAGATGCCAAGAGCCTTAGAACCATGGTTTGGTTATCAGTTCATCAAGGGAACTCATCATGTGCCAAGAAAAACACACTGCAGTTAATTTACTGGCTACAAGTAGTGTCACTGGTGGGGTAGGTGTGCCATCCAAGGTGTGTTTCACAATGTACAGAGAAACACAGGCAAATATTTGTCAAGATATCCATGCATGCTTTAGGGCAACATGGTCTCTTACAGTCTTTACTTTTTATGAAGACCTGATGTCTTCAGGGCACTGGTGTCTTTGAAAGTTATTTCTTTTTATAAAAGTTTAAATATTCCATTACAAGCTTAATAACAAGATGTATTTCTGGACCATTTTTGTTGTTTCAGACAGTGTAAGAAAAGTTGCACCAGCCTGAGGACCATGTATATCCAGACATTTCAAAACTGACTGCCAAAAACATCCTTGTCTTGACAATTTCCTTGGTAATGTCAAAGGGAAAACATAATGTTTCAAACGTCTTTGACAAATGTTTTAAGATGTTTGCAATTAAAGAGTACACTGGAAAGACTGGTATTCTTTAAATACTTGCAGATCAGTGATAAGAACCCATTCAAAACATTCAGATGAGCTTCTGAGGAAAACTAATGCTTGTTTAACTTTAGATATTACCTGTGCGTGAAGATCCCAGGAGGTCTGCTGTTCTTGAAATACTCAGGTATCAACTCAAGCCACACTCAAAGGCCCCAAGATCACACGGTTTCTTCATTTTAATGTTTGATGTGAACATTATGCAACATCTTGACCTGTATCTGCATGGCATATTGCATTGTGCTGCTGCCACTCACCTGGCTGATTAGATAACTGCATAAATGTGCAGGTGTACAGGTGTTCCTTATAAGGTGGACAATAAGCATATATAATGTACTACATGCATTCGTCAGACTTAAATCATATCATTTATGTTTCATAACTCTGATGTTTACATATTTAGACAAACATCCCTCCCAGTAATTGATCATTTTATCCCTGGTATTTGTTCTGGAATTTTTGTGTAATTTTAAAATTTTAAGTCATTTCAATCCTTTTGAAACTGGATTATTAGAACTGCACTAAACATCCAAAAGTTAACGAACATCCAAAAATTACACCCATATATCATTTTTAACAACAGATATTCATATGCGTGTATAGTAACAAAAGCATTTATTAGGGTAGACACAAATGCTGGGTGATGAGACCAGTTAATCTCATAGATGTTCAGTAGGGTTGTGGCAAGGGCGCTGCTAGACACCTTGTTACCCTAGGAACCTCTGTAGTCCAACTAGGGACAGTGGAGACTAGTGGTGACCATTGTATTTATTAAGACTGATAACAGGAAAGAATGGAGTTTATTCTCTAACCAACAATGTCAAAGCAACATGGTTTCACTCAAAGTAGAAGCCGTGACGAACATTGTGGTCTGGGTGTGTACACCACGGCACACGCGCCCATGCACAGCATTTATATGCATGTTGTAGCGAGTGCACTGCAGTATGCGCAGCGTTCATCGGGGAGTACTTCCGGCGTTTAATTCTATTATTTTATGTGTGTGAAATTTTTTTAAAATAAAATTTTAAGAGGGCAAATTGTAGTTAGGTGCCGCTTATCAGCCCTTAATCAACTGATCATCAGCAGGTGTGCAGACCTTAGAAAAAGCAGTTTTCTGGCCTGGGGTACTCAGTGTCACATTGCCAAGAGGGGAAAAACCTAAGCAGTGTTCTAAGAGAAGCAATTGTTGCTGCACATCCATCTGCAAAGGGTTATTAAAAACATTTAGAGAAAGATCCTCACAAGTGGAGAGCATTCAAGACAATTGCCAATCTTCTCTGGAGTGGACGTTCCAGCACATTCACCCCAAGCTTAGACAATGCAATGCTCACATGTTAACTCTTGTAGATCAGAGAATTCTTCAGTTGAGGCAAAGACAGTAAAATAGAAATGAGAGATGAGAAGGAGAGGAGCAAGACCTGTATGTAATTCGTGATAAACGTGTAAACATTTAAGATCAGTAGGTTCTGAAATACTCAAACCAGCTCATCTGCAACCAACAACGATTCCATGATTAAAATAACAGAGATTACATTTGTTTGTTGTAAACTTAGAAAAAATGCATTTAGAGTGAGGCCCTGTGCCCCAGCTGAGCTTTATGTCTAGTAACGCTTTGGGGATGAGGTCAGGAATTTGTACAGGACTTGAAGTGTTCTGGTTGACTGATAAAAAGAGAAATTTCCACAGCTGTGACAGCTCTTATCTGCAACTATTGATTTTATTGCAACTGCCTTATTCCCCAAAACAGAATGGGTAAAGACTACAGCTGTTACACAGGGGTTAATTCCCACAACACTGAACATGATACTTACTTAACATGAACATACTTATTTAATGGCTGCCTCAAGTTTACTGTCCAGTCTACAAATTATGACTCCATCAAATTACCCTCATCCAGCTACCCAGATAACAGCTGATATTACACAGAGACATGACTAGACTGTTGCATACAGTGATATTTTAATTTGCAATTTTTATATATAAAACACAATAATGATCATTCAGAATTTCAAATATTATGAGCTTTGCCTGTTGTACATAAGAGTTTATTTTCTTCTTAGTTTCTTCATTGTTGCTTATACGTATGCGTACACCTAATGGCCACATTATTTGCTCATAATGACAACAAACCTCAGGTAGAAGGAAATTTGATCTCATTGTCTCTGACTGTGGCATGGTTGTTGGTGCCACATCTCGAGATCTCCACAAATAGTGAAAAAAAAAAAATCTAGCTAGCTTTTCTAGCTTCAAGCAGTATCTTTCAAATAATATACTCTCGAAAGCCATTGCATTAGGTACACATTGTTTTGCCTTTAGAACTGCCTTAATTCTTCATGCCATGGATTCAACAAGGAGCTTTAGAGATTGCATCATGCAGTTGTTTCAGGCATGTTTCTCGGCTGCACATCCATGATGCGATTCTTCCGTTCCACCATATCCCAAAGGTGCTTGATTGGATTTAGATCTGGTGGCTGAATTAATATGAGATCTGATGTTATATGCAGAGGCAAGTGGTGTTACATCTGGTTCTATTCAATGAGCTAAAACCTGAACAACTGAAAATTTTACATAAGGAAAATGCGAATGGGTTTTTTTGGGGGGATGTTTGAACATTCTACTGCTTATCTGTACAAAAACAAAAAAACCTTGGGTTGCTTTTGAAATGTGCTTTTCATCATTGTCCATCAAACTATGAAGCACTATTTGACGTGTTATTTTTTGAAATGTTAACAGATTAAAAAGCCATAGAATGCACAGATACAAAAATTGGCATAGCTGTTCATATCAAAAGATATGCTTTGGATCATAAGTACTCTCTTCTTCCAATAATTCCGGTAAAAGTTAAACTTAAGTGTCCATATGATGTGCAATCCTTTAACCTCCTGAGGCCTGAACTCTACTCTAGTGACATTGCAATTTCTGCTGACTGTTTCTCTTTATTTACAGCTGATAAATATAATTTAATCAAAGTTTTCAACCAG
>JAOTQY010000015.1:6980863-6991597 GCA_026413445.1 Dolichallabes microphthalmus
CCAAGTTGTTGTGCGGACTGGATATTCCGCTGTGGCGACCCCTTGCCGGGAGCAGCCGAAAGATCAACAACATTTTCATAATATCAAAGTATGATTTTAAAAAATGGCCAAATATAACTTGCAAAAAAAATCTGGCAATGAAGTGTAAATTCTTAAGTATTGATTTAATTATAGAAATGTTCATTTACACATACAGGAAAAAAAAGGTTTTATTTCTGTATTTTCTCTTCTTGTTAAATGTGCTACCATAGATCTCTATTCAAACACTCTGCTCATCCGTTCACCATGCCACCGTGCAGAAAACTCAACAGCAAACAAAAAGAAATAAAAATAAAAAAAACAAAGCAAAACTGAGCTAATCATCACTCAAACACACGCCGCTCACACACACAAAGCCAGACAGCACAAATTGATGAGAAATAACTAGATCTGTGCAGTTGGGATGAGGACATTCACCAAAACAACTCCAAGGAAGACTTAACTCATGAAACCATGACACTGTCCTTGAGCTGTGGGTAGCACAAAACATTCTCAATCGAGACAGCTGAATGAAGTTCCCCCTGTCTAATCTCTATGGCAATCGAAGACAACCTCAGCTAGCTCTATGGCATTGATGATTTTTAACATGTTGTGTTTAACAGGAGAAACAAAAAGACGGATAATCCCCTTCAAACACTGCATAGATAATCAGTGAACTAAAACATACAATGCAGGAAAAGACAAAGCATATATGTCATCAATGACAATCCCTTCATCAGTCACCAGGTGCATAGCAGAGAGCCATTTTGCCAAACTTTTCTTAGTGTAGATTTGTGTCATTAAAAAAAAAACTCCAATTAGCAATTTCTACTAAGGTGACGGTGAGCATGGACAAAAAACATCTGCAAGGAGCATGATTTCTAAAGGTTTGTTTTACATGGTGACAAACTGGGATACTGCACATTTATTTTAGCCAATTACATTAAAACTGAACTAAAATCTGAATCGTACAAAGTTTAAATTAGTAATAGTGTGTAATACATACACTAATTACATCATGTCCTTTCATATCCTTGTTATGTAAACATGATATAGGCTAAGCACAATTTCCCTGTAAGTACTGGTTTGTCTGTATGTTATACATGGGGTTTAATAAGAAATGTCAGTTATAAAAGAATGGAAAAAGAGTGAAGAGTTTGATCAATTTAATTTGTAAAAATCTTTATGGACCTGAAAAAAAACCCCTAAATAAATCATTAACAATGTGCTTCTGAAGATTTTTGCATTTAAAACAGATTTTTTTTTAAATGAAATCAATGCTTGAGCTAAACATTTATGCCATATTCGTGAGCTGCTAGGATTTAAACCACCACACAAGCTCAAAAGCTTTTGGCCTTCAAAGGAAAATGAACATCACACAGTAACCTCAATGAAAACATAACCGGGACTAGAATTTAATCATCATGTAACTGGTAGGTGGAGAAGACCTCAGTTGTGAAATTTGCTCAGGGAAGGGGAGGGGAGGGGAGGGGGAAATGAGGTACTAATTACGCTTTACACAGCTGAGTGTTCAAAGGTTCAACAGTTCCATCTTCTGGCCTTAAACACACACTACTTTTGAGTTTGTGTAGTGATCCTGAAAGCTATCTTTACCCTTTCGCAGTAAGGTTGAGATCTCCGATATTAACTCTCAGAAAACCATGACGAATGTTAACCAGTTTAGAAAGAATCAATATTTTTAAAAAAATGAATTCACTTCTCAGTAAAATCAGACTGTTCACAAAGTAAACTGTAAAAACTTCTTGACGAGCAAAAGTTATTTTTCAATGGCTTTTTTTTCATATCTCTTTTGTGCATGGTCCACACACAAGCTTACAAGCATACATACTCTACCATTCTTTCTCTCTCTCACAATCAATCATACACGCATCCACCCACACACCGGGTCACCTGACTATTGCAGCAACACGACAAAAACAAAAACCTGTGTATTTGACTTCTAGCACTCATCTTAATTTAGCATTCACACATGCGTGTTGAAGATGGCTGAATGTTGATTTAGATATAAACAGCCTTGTCCATATCTTAGGTTGTGTTGTAATGCAAAGGGAGAGTAGGGTTGTCGAGTCTTTATAAGAAATCTGTCGCTCCCCTGCGTAACCCCGCAGAAAAGGGGGGATTCCAGAGTGACGGCTCCTCTGAGCTGCCCGGTGGTGATGATTCTTGTCTTCTAAGACTGTCCAAAAGGGTAGGGCCCATGACAGCCCTGTGGAGATGGAGACAAAAAAAAAAAAAGACATATATATAAATATGTAGATTAAAATAAGTATGGAAAAAAGTCTGGGCTTTAAAGTGCCTATTAGGCATGAACAAGACTAAAGCCATGAAACGAGACAAACCTTAATCAATATTGACAAAAAAAATTATATGGACACAAAACAGAGATGGGGGAGGAGGTGGAGGAATAAAATAAATAAATAAATAAATAAAAAAACAATAAACCAACCATAAACAATTCTTTTGTGTGGCAATTCACATATTACCACACTGACTCCAAAATCATTAAAAAAAAAACTATTACATTTATAATAAGAGATGAACTGCTCTCAGATATGACCGATTCTGTACTGTGACCCAACAGAAATGCATTGTTATGGCATTCCCAAAAACCATACGCATTAAAATCCTCTGAGCAAATTAGTCTCAAACCCCTTCCTTACACCAGTCTCAAATCAACGTGCCACATGCTTGTGTGAGAAGACACATGTGCCCACACTCGCAGATGCTCAACCTGCGTGCTCACTGTTGACTTTTGAGACTTTGGAGGTATTTGATATGGTACAACACTGTTTCTCTATAATTCTACAGGTAAACTTAAAGTACACATTTTCACCCTGTGTGGTAGTGAATTATTGGTCAAGTTTTAATTATTATTATAAACAAATATGGCAGGTGGAAAGAGATACATGCTAGTCAGTAAAGTATTTAGGGCTGCAACAACTAATCGATAAAATCGATAATCAAATTTGTTGTCAACGAATGCCGTTATTGATTAGTTGGGCTGCTCACGTTACTGAGGAGCGCGACCACAAGATGCACAAATACACAAAGACACACAGATACACAGTCGCTCGCGTAATGGGGGTTAAAGAAGCGTTTGCAGGAAAAAGCATGCACTCCAAGTCCTGGGAGCAATTTACATTAAACGCCACTTATCGGGCGTTAAAATCGAGCGTTTTTCTGGCGTTGAGTGTCCGGTGAGCGTGGATGAAGCGTGGAGGGTTTTCTACACATAGGAGTCAATGAGAGGGCTTTGGTGACGTGCGTTTGTCCGGCTGCGCATTTATACGGTGTCAAAAAAAAAAAAAAAAAACGGTGCATGCAGCTTTTCCTTGCCATTCAAATCCCAACCATTTTATGCTTCGGAGGACCAGATATATCCCATGATCCTACATGCTATAAGGAAATGCGGAAAAGGGGCAAAATAAGGAGAGTGAACCCAGTAGCTGCGAATTGTTTCTCTCTCCGTACGTCGCCCTGTTACAAGAATAAACTCTATGTGGCTTTTGCATTTTTTAAAGTTTACTTTTATACATAAATAATACCCTGATTTATGGTTGTATATAGTTAAGCAAAACATCAAATTTTAAAGCGGTTAGTTTTTATCCGATTAATCGGAAAAATAATCGCCCAACTAATCAATCATCAAAATAATCGTTAGTTGCAGCCCTAAAAATGTTAAACTTGTATTTGAAGTTAGTTTGTAATGCTGCACTTGACTTTTAAAAGAAAAAAACAATGTTAAAAGTAACGGGATACATTTAATGAATCATAATTTTTTTAAAAAGGTTTAAAATTGTAATAAAATAAAGTGAAAACGTAATATTGCTATAATTATAGAACCGCAAATTTAATCGAATCGTTACCCAAGAATCATGATATTGTATCGGGAGGTGACAAAACATTGTATTTTAGATTTTAGGACATTTAGACTGTAATGATGAGTGAAACCACTGCAAAATAATAGCAACAGCTTTGTGCAAAAATTTTTTTTTAAACAAGCAAGCATCAGTTAATGTTCAAAAAGAACATCAGAATGAAGAGAAATATGATCTCTGTGACTTTTGTGATCATCACATGAAAGGTGGTAACAGATGGGCTGGGTTGTGTACTTCGGAAACTGCTCTCACAACAGAGCTCTCTCTCTCTCTCTCTCTCAGACAAATCAGATTCCAACCCAGCCAGTCATAGAACAAGAATCAGTCCACATCATGGGCACAGACTCACTCAAACTGGACAGTTAAAGACTGGAAAGTGTCCAGGTGATTTTTGAATCAGCAGTCTCTGGAATACTCAAACCAGCTCACCTGGTACAACCAGGCCACAGTGAAAGTCTCAGAGATCAAAGTTTATCCCTATCCTGATGTCTGATGTGAACAACACTAGATGCTCTTGACCTGTATCTGCGTAATTGTACGCATTGCTTCTGCCATGTGGCCGATTAGATATTATCCTTTAGATAACTAAAGGAGACAGACTGGATTCAGACATACAGCTCAGTCTGTATATACACAGAGTATACATACATAAAACACACTCACTACAAGCCTTTACATTAGAACAGCACTTTTCTTCAGGCAATTGCTAACAAGCTATTGTGTGTGCCCCATTAGATACAGTACAGTAGTATGAATTCCTAGTTAAGCCACTTCTGGCACTACACAAACAAACATCCCTCTGACTTGCGAGTGTAATTCAACCTACAATTCATACTACAGACCAAGCTAGTCACATGGAAACCAGAGTGCATGTTATAGTGATTATACAAAGAATAGTTCATGGTAACGGCTCTTCAGAAAATTACGTTACAAACATGCTGTGAATTCCTCATGTTCTGCAAGATACTATTTCTGCTGCCATCTAGTGCATATGGAGAGAGAAATCCCATGAGGAATATTAAAGGGAAATACTGAAGTTGTGTGCGGTCTGAATGGTCCGCTGTAGCGACTCCTTGATGGGAGCAGCTGAAAGAAAGTTTATTAAGAGACGCACATCAGATTCAGTAGGGATGGGAATCACCAGTCACCTCCCAGTACGATATTATCATGATTCATCCTACTGGTATAAGGACTTTATAAATATCCTAATTCAATATTACAATATTTCTCTAGACTGTTTTACAATTTTAAACCTTTTAAAAAAAACATGCCAATTCCATATAACATTAGTTTTCTCACTTAAAAACAAAGTGCAGCATTTAAATTCTCTCTCAGAAACTCAGTTTGGACTGCCGCCGGTGTGTGTGTGCGTGTGTGTGTGTGTGTGTCAGAGGTGTTCAACAGTACGCAGAGTAATCAAATTTTATTTCATGCTGTGAGGTAATAATATATCTTTATCTGATGAATTGTCATAATCATCATTGGGTGGATGTACGCGAGGAGAGCCTCGGGTAAACCCCTAGTTCAAACTAACATCAAATAAAGTTACGTAACGTTTATGTATCTATGTCCTCTGTCATAATTATTATTTCTAAATAAACTAAGCAAATAATTCACTCCTACCCTACATAATGAGAATGTATAAATAGTTCACTTGTAGGATCATTTAAAAAAAAAAAAAGGCACATAATTTTTCATCTCAAACAAAGTCTCAAAACGTTAACATGACAGTGAGCGCACAGGTAAAGTGACTGCGAATGCAGGTTCTAACGCGAGTTCTTCTTATGCATGCAATTTTTCATTGCATGCGACTAATTCGCACAGAGTTGGTGTACCACCACAAAAATGCATTTCTGTTGCGCTACATGGATGGATGCTTCTGAGCTCTGTACAGAATCGGTTGTATCTGTGATTGTTCAGTTACATGTCGCCATTCTTTCTTGTGGCAATTCAAATATTCATAAACTGACGTAAAAATGAAAAATGAATTTTAAAAATACATTTTTTAAATGTTTGAAGTGGCAAAATGATGATGTTCCTTTATGGGGGTGTGATCTATACTATTCACACACTGGCAGGCAGCACAGAACACGTGCGAGCAACTTACTTGGCTATAATTTAAGTTGGTTCAGAATTAGAACAAATTCTTTACAATTTATTTTCAATTGGGATATTTATAAAATCATGGTACTAATAGAACCTAAATACAAACTGAATCCACACCAAGGTATTGTGGTAATGTTGTTTCGAGTGATCCCTGTTAATACCCATCTCTATTCGTTACTGGCCCAAAGCTATTTTTCCCCTCCTAGAAATGTGTGCAATATGCTTGCTTCTGGAAGAGGAAAAATATTGTGTACCCCAGGCCAGTAAAAAAGTTGCTCTGCGCCTTTAAATCGCAGGAGGAATCCCAGATGCCTTTCTGTCAACGGTTTTCTCAACACTGTTGTTGAGGATTTTTCATAATTAGGAACCTTAGGGACAGCTTTACAGGACAGCCAATTTCTATCCCTGTGCTTCCAGACTGATTCATTGAAACTGGTGAGGCTGACTCGTCTATACACACACACGCAAACATACAATATAACAGACTTTAGAGATTTACAAACTGAAAATATTTTATATAATTGTATAAATTGGTATCTAGTGTTGTTTGTAGTGGTCCGTACGCATCCTTGAAGGTTTGTAAGTCTGGGACATACTGTATTGAGAATATCACCTTTGCACAGACTAGAAGAGAATGATTACAAACTGTGCAAGAACCAGGTGCTTTGGTGCAGCAAGACCCTTGCTGGGACAACTAACATATGGCTTATGTCAGAAACCACCAGGAACAGTGTCATTGGAAAGATTATTCAAATAATATACTGAACAGCCTCAGCCACTGCCGATTCACACTTTTCATACCTGATGGATCTCTAAATGCCTTGTAATAAGTAAATTAGTTTAATCAGGCAAGATAGGAGCAGAACAATAATTTGCCTGGACAGAACACCCCCAGTGCTTTAGAGCAATTACATAGTCTTTAATTTTTGAAAGATAAAACATTTAGGCTTTAGTGTATAATGTGCATCAGTGCAGAACAACTTCAAGAGAGGAACACTTAACTCCGGTAGCTGTGAAAAGAAGTGTTGGACAAAAACAAACAAACAAAAAAACTCATTAAAATCACATGCTTGCCATGTGCTAGATTTGGTTTTGCAGTTCATTAAGGTTATAGTGTGTTATTAAGTAATGCATTGAAAGGAAGTCATGACATGATGCAACATGATTCCCCGATTCATGCAGCACTGTCAGAATGACTGTGCAGAAAACATTTAATCTCATGTCCTATACTATGGCACAGCCCTAAACAACATGGCACATGGAAGCTTATGTCAAACATGGAAGCTTGTGGTATTTTGATTAATACAGTGGAACCTCGGATTACGAGTATAATTGGTTCCGGAAGCGGGCTCTTATTCCAAAACACTCGTAAAACAAATTTCATTTTTCCATAAGATATAATGAAAATTCAAATTATTCGTTCCGCTGCCCCCAAAAATAAATACATAAAAATAATTAACACAAAATATAAAGTAAAAATAGAACAAATTAACCTGCACTATACCTTAAAAAAAAAAGTTAAAATAAATCCTGACAGATAAGTATTTCCCTATATGCACACAGGCACTGTGTTTGTGTGTTTTTCTGTCTCTTCCGCTGCCGAATGTGTGTGTTGTGTGTGTGCGTGTGCGTAATTTGACAACGTGCCGGTTGTGTGCGAGTGAAACACCCCCTCTCTGTTTCACACACACATGATACACAATACTCGGTGCTAATAAACCAAGACAACGCTCGTTTTTCAAGTCAAAATTTATTAAAAATCTTTGTTCGTCTTGCGGAACACTCGCAAACATAGTTACTCGTAATCTGAGGTTTTACTGTATTAAAATATACTAACAAAATTAATAACCTTAACTGTTGCATTAACTAATTTAACTGAGAAAAGTAGATGCAACCTATAAATATGAATCATTAAAATACCCTGGTTTTTATATATTTCGAGGAATTGTGAGATACTTTTGAAAATATATTTTGGAAATTGTAGCCAGTTACAATACACAAAGACAATGTAAATATAGAGGCACCGAATATGCTATCACATGTTAAATGACCAAAATAGTGTATATTCTGGTTAAAGATTTGTTTAAAAAAATAATAATAATAAAATATGCATTGTTTTGGAGGGATGTTTTGGCAGAAAAATTCTGATCTGACCATTCATAAAAGAAAGTAAATCTCTTATAAATTCATAATTTGATACAACTGCACAAATTATAATCCTCATATAAAATTATATGAAAAGAGCAAAGTGATGTCGCTTTCATAGTGATGGTCACTGAACAAGCTGCGACAATGTCAATTGTTAAAAGCGCTATACAAATAAATTAAAGTGGAAAAAAAATTACTTGAACAAGTGGGACCATTAGCATGAAAAAATGAACAGCATCTCTCATTATCAGGAAAAGTAATTTTAAAACATTAAATCAAATATGGCAAAAATTTGTTTTGCGCTACTTTTTATAATAAATTAAAACATAGTAGACCACATGCACATCAAAACCATTGTATCTGAATCAAATCAGCAATTGAATTGGAAAGCACAGATAGATTTGACGAATGGCATACAATTAAGATATGCTTATTTAAAGACCTCATATTTTACTATTTTCTAAACAGGTTATTTTGGTTCTAAAAGATCCCAAAGTGGGTCTATTACTGCTCCAAGTGAGATAATCCTAAGGATTTTTTTTTTAATACCTCAAACCCGATTCAAACACTTTTATTTCCTCCAAATGTGCTGTTTCAGTGTTTATGTTAATGAACTACCACTGAACCACCCCCTACCTACTGTCAAGCTAGGGGAGGTTATCTTCTAACGAGGTCACAATAGGAGGAAGATCCTATTGTCTTGTTCAAATGCCAGTCAATTCAAAACTAAAATCAGGGGGTGTGTTTTCTCATGTTTTTTTGTTTGCACACATACACTACTGAAGGACCCATCTGATATGTCTACAATGATTTGAAGTGAATTTTGCATAACAGGAGTGAAGGCACTGGGATCCAAGTGTGTTCTCTTGTAGCAATAAAGCGAATTTTGCATAAGTGATCCAAAATACTCTTTTGTGCCAGACCTGATTAAGATCAGTTTAAAACTGAATTATCCTTAATTATGTACACAAACAGAACCATATTTATGATAAAAATACAGCATGAAAGGAAGAAAAAAGGAAGCATGGACTTACCTGGCTGTAAGTCACTACTGATAAGTTGCTTTGTAGACCATTTGGCGTAATATTTACAGAGTTGTGAGAGAGTTCATTTTGATCTTGCTGTATGGAGTCCAGCGGGGCCACCCAGGGGCCTCTGGTGTCTTTTAGGTTATCTTCGTTGCCGTCTTGCTTGTTCTTCTGCGGTGAAGCAAAGGGGTTGAAGTCTCCTTCAACGTTGCGGTGCGGCTGAGTGTTGAACTCGGTCTCGAAGGAGGACAGCTGTTGTGTGACCCCAAGCAGACCGCCAACCTCTACGCTCAGGATAACCCAAATTACATCTGCAAAACAGTTCAAAATACACAACAGATTAGTTGTCAATTTATTAGTAATTTGCTATATGGACTAGTAAAAAAATTGTTATATCAAGACAAAAATATTGTGCTCCAGCTGCTACAAACTGGAAGGCTGCACAGCTGGAGGTCTAAAAATTGCATGCACTACTGAAGCAGTGGGGGGGAAAAAAAAAAAAAAAAAAAAAAACATGCTTGTGCAGCTATTCCTAAAGACACATGATACATTAACATGGTAGAAGCATCTGTTCAGGTTTGCATAAACTGGAACCATAAAGGGACTAGACCAAAAACAAACTTAAATTACAGGGGAGAGGAGTTCACTCAGGAACTTGGGAGAGGTTTGGGAGAGATTCTGATCTGTCCATCAGCACAATGCAAAATGTTTCCACTTCTCAGCAAGAGTGCCCACCAAATGAGTGATAGCGTTTGACCTCACGATTCATATTTTTGTACAACTGTGTTACAAGAACTGCATGAAATAAATTATTTTGCAAATTCAGTTCATGCACAATGTTCAATTAAGTTTTTATTTTTAGATATAATGTTTGATTTATAAGGATCCTTTTTATACCTATGCTAAAACACTTTGAACTCATGCCTCATAGCTCACTCTGTTTATTAGTCCAATCGAAAAACGAGACACGCATGTCAAAGGATTAAAAAAAAAAAATCTACTACTTTGGTCAAAATCATGTCAAAAATAAATTATCCCTTTTAAAATAGCACTGAAATCAATGCCAAAAACAAGAAACACTCCATAGACTTTAATGGGGCTTGCAGTCTGGACACGCACTGGTTTTTGTACCATCCTGGCTCAATTTCTGAAATATACACATGAAACTTGTCCCATTAGTTTAAAGCCTTCTCTCCCAAACAGTCTAAGAAGCCAAGCTCTTACACGTAGTTTCCTCCGATTAGAGTAAAAATAGCACAAGAGTGCCTTTAGCGATGAGGTTTATGCTGGTTACATTCTCTGTGCCTGTGAGTCGAAGTGGAGGGGGGAGATGGGGAGAGGCGGCTGCAGAGCCACCTTGACTCACAAACCAACCTGCACAGAACACACACAACCCCTACAAGGCCTCCGCCCAAACCCAAACCAAAAAAAAAGAAAAGAAAAAGGAAATATAAACTGCTAGGGATGTAACGGTATTCTAAATACCGTCGTACCGCGATAGCAATTTGTTTCGATAATACCGTGGTCACATGACT
>JAOTQY010000015.1:7005308-7023995 GCA_026413445.1 Dolichallabes microphthalmus
TTTTTTTACACAACAATTGATAATTTTTAATTAAAGTATATTACAAGCTTTTAATTAGGACCCTAAAGAATCATATTAACCTATGAAGAATTGGGACTGGATGTCTCCTTTAAGACCTTTGCACAATATTATACATTTTATGTTACATCATATCTTATATACCTTGTTTACAAATGACTGGAAGACTATGCATTAGCTGGGCTATACTATAATAAAGATTTTTTCTCCACTCATCTGTTTTCCATATGCTGATGTGGTTATAAGCACTGTCAATTGCTTTGGCAAGAGACTGCTTTGGCAAAAGTGTTTTGGAGGGACAGTGTATCAATACTTAAACAACAAAAGATGGATTGTATCACATGGAGGGGAAACACGATACTTTGATTTCTCAGTCCCGAAGACAAAATGGGGGAAACTCAGATGATTTAACTTTACTAAATAATACTTCAGCCCAGACAGCATGGTTTGGTTATGGCCAGAGGTGTGTAGAGTGGCCAAAAATTTTACTCAAGTAAGAGTAGTTGTACTGCAAAATAATATTACTAAAGTAGAAGTAAAAAGTAGTCATCCAAAATATTACTCAATTAAGAGTAAAAAAGTATTCAGTGAAAAGACTTTTCAAGTACTGAGTAACAGTTTATCATAATAAATGTGCATATACACTATATTATATATATTATATTATATACTATTATAATAATTATATATGCTAACATTACAACATTCAATGAAACAGCTAAACTTACCGCGGCATTTTCCCTCAGGTTAAAAGTCGAGTTTTTAAATGCTGAAGTGTCTGTCTGTTTTGGCAGATAGAGAAGACACTGCATATGAAGCTGTCCTTTTGCACTTTGTGTAAGCGAAACATACTTTGTATATGAGGCCAGGGTTGTTCATTCTCTCTTGTTTTAGCACTGGAAACAGCTGCCTCTACTAATGTTGTTTTTATTCCCTGTCGACCACAGCTGAAGATTTTTTCCCCCACAATGATGGCGGTTTGTGTGTGGTCATGTGACTACATGTGATTGTTGTTGCTACATCTGATTGGTGAAACACAGTCAAGTGGTAGATCCACCGGCTGCATATGTAGAATAAATGCTAGGAAAAGTAACAAGTCGAGTGCAGCTGAATGTAGCAAAGTAAGAGAGTAAGAGTAGCGTTTCTTCTTCACAAATCTACTCAAGTAAAAGTAAAAAGTATATTGCAGTAAAACTACTCATAGAATGACTTTTTTTTTAAGTGACTTAAGTAAATGCAGCAGGGTAAATGTAACACGTTACTACCCACCTTTGGTTATGGCAGGGTGGGGGGAAGGTGAGGAAGTCCAAATGTTTTATGTGTGGTCCTCCCAGTTTAGGGACCTAAAGTAATTGGACAAATTAAAGTAAAATTAAAAAAACTTTTTTCTAAAGTCTGCTGTGCTTCGGTAAGCTTTTCTGGTGCCAGGAGAGACTCAGTCAAACACACACACACACACACAAATTAAAGTAAAATTTAAAAAAACTTTACACGCAAATTACACGCGACTTGGTCCCAGTTGCACTTTAGTGTTCAGAGTTATGGGTGGTTTGTCAGGGATAACCAAGAATAATGGGATTATGAGCAGATTTTGTTAGCATAAATGTAATGGCCTAATGGACCTCCACCTAGCTAACAGAACACAATAATGGAACTAGAGAAATAAATTTTTAAAAAATGGCTACTTTTCTCTCAAGTTCCTGGCTCCTAGCGAATTGAAGAGGGCTGGAAAAGATTGCACATGTGAGCACTATTCAGGATGAGAACTGATTAAACACGGCATGGTATTTTGCTCTGTAGCACTTCCATTCCAGAACATGGATTTCATTGTAGTTTCATTCTACACTTCTCAGAGCCAGTTCAGTGTTAAAAATTCATTGAATATTTTGCTGTGCATTGTCATCCCTGATAAAGCCTAATTAATTGCTCTCCTGTATGCTTTCCAGAGAATCAAACACTTCTTTTAATATTGGCTATATGAGAGTTGGAGCACAGTTTTTTTTAAAGGTTTTACAGCCCACTCACATGTCCAATGAAGAGAGAAAGAATTAACATGAAATTTGCATTATCTTTAGAGGGAGAAAACAAAATAATCAAATATTGTTTGCCTTTCTTTAGTAAATTATTCTTTTTTTTTTTACAATTTTACAATCCAAAGTTTATATATGGACACATTCGTATTCTCGCATGTGTCATGAATAAATGAGACACAGGCACAGCGTAAATGCAGATGTGAAGATATAATGAAAATATAAATAAACAGTAACGTAATCAGAACTGGAATCTAAGCACTAAAACAAAAAGATCAGAAAATGCCGAATATACACAGAACAAAAATGTAATCAAAAGGCAAACAAACAGGAATGAGAACCAATAGTGCAGTAAATGGAAGAAAACAAATGTCAAGAAACTGGTTAAGAAAGGAAAAGAGCTAAAATTACAATACTAATCAAACTAGCTAAAACACATATGTCAAAATAAAGTCCAAACACCACAACATAAAGATAAAAAAACAACAACAACATAAAAGTTCAGATGCGATGTAGCGCCATCCAGGTTATGATGCTGACATACTCCCAAAAGGGGCTACTCTCATACCTTTGCCTAAATCCAGGCATAACTGACCACATGACACTCATGAGGCACAGTTGCACTGCAGAGCAAACACAACATCCTCAAAGCCCACCTCAAAGGTGGAGACAACAGTAAAACAGTTAAAGCAGGGAAACACTTTACTTTACCTGGAGCAAGCTGTATAGATAACCGGAACAAGGTGAATAAGGTATTTAAAAAAAACAGTTACATCAAATACAGAGAATAGAGAATCTACGAACGTTGAAAGATACCAACTTGATTTTGCTCATGTAAATTTCAGCTCAACTTTGGAATACATTTTTGCATGGAATGAAGGTTGTGGAATTTGGCCCCATTTATTTAAGTTGCACTCATATTCCAGGTGATAAACCTCACGATCTGTGTGCAGTGCAGGAAAACTTATAACAACCAAGACCTATTGTAACATACTTATTTTCATCTCAATTCTGATTTAAGACAGAGTTAAAAGACAACTTGAGCCAACGTGCTGGTGAGCAGAGCTTACTTCCTGGAGCTCTTGCATCCATTCCATCACGTGCTGTGCAGGGAGGGCAGCTCAGCAAATGTTCAGTTCTGTTAGCTGTTGAATGGCATGCAGTCATCAGTGATGGTCTGTGTTTCCACTCCTTCATATATGCTATGAGGTTTCGTCCCAACTAAACTGTTGCACTCTGAACCATCGGCTTCATCTTGTCACATGATGTGGGGAGTCACAACTGGGCAGCGTTGTGTTATATGTCGAAAGAATTATGGTGTATTATGATTCGAAAGCATGCCCAGATAGATTGCTTTGCACACTTTGCTTCGCAAGGTTCCTCATTGAATGCCATGCAGAATCTCACATTTCTTTTTCGCATGCACTCCACATCTCTTGCTGCTTGACACCAGGACACAGAACAGCTACCTGCAATGTCTGGTCACCTCAAAAAGGTTGACCTTTCAAGCCCCCCACCCACCTCACACCCACAAAAAATGAGATTTGGATTTCAGGCATTGTGCAATTTCAGATTTTTTTAACAAGAAGATTTTAACAAAAAAGTAGCATGAAGAGAATCTAAACAGCAAAGTGACCAAAACAGTCATGACAAAACTAGATGCAAGTCAAATCAGTACATGACAACACCAGCACCAACAACAAGCCAGAAAAGTTTCACAGAGACTGCATGCCACTAGGGGAAACTCTGACACCTTAGCTCTCAGTGGATATGTCTTTGAGGATGAAAATGTCATTGCTTGTGTAAACTCAAATTAATTGCTTTATTGTGGATGAAATGTGGTGGAACTTGGAAGCAATTGTGGTCTACAACTCACTTAACTCCAGCGAATCCCTAGGTGAAGGCACCGCCCTTTGTATGTGACCTAGAAGTAGGCATTGTTGTTAGCACTATGGTAAGCACCTCTAGCGTCAGGGGTTCCAGTTCCAGTTCCACAGTTTTTCTCCCACAATCCAAAGACATGCAGATTAGGCTAATTGTTACTAGTATATGCTTGTGTCCTGAGATGGACTGGAACCCCTTCCAGGGTGTACGCTGCCTAGTGAATTCACGAATCCCCTGGGATAGGCTCCAGGCCCCCCGTAGCCCTGTCCAGGATAAGTGGTATAAAAAGTGAGTGTGTGTACATGGCCTCTGCAGGCATGATTGGGGAAATGTCATGGGTCTTTCTCCAAAAGTGTGTGTGTGTAAATGTGGTGTTTAGGGTTAGGCAAGGCAAAGGTCTGGACATAACATTAATTAGCTGCATTAAAAGCTATATCAAAGGAAGATCCTTACAACCATAGAAAGAAAAATGTGTGTGTGTGTGTGTGTGTGTGATGCTTAGTTTAGAGTTAGGCAAATATGTAGATATGACACATGACCTTAATTAGCTGCAATAATAGCTATATCAAAGGAAGGTCCTTACAAGCATAGTTAGAAAAATGTGTGTGTCTGTGTGCGTGCCTGTGTGTGTGTGTCAGTCATCTGGATGTAGTCTGTTTTGCTGACTTAACATTTAGCACGCTGCCCCAGCACTCAGAGTTACAGTGTAACATTCATAGATGCAATTCCCCTCAGTAATGTACCATGGTGTATGGCTTGGTGGTGATTACATTTTTCATAGGCACAGCGCACAAACCCTGTAAGCACTTAAGTGTGCATTAGGGCAGAAAAAAAGAACCTCCAGACTCCCCTTGTTTTTTCTTCATTCCTTAGTTAGTTCTGGCATGTTGGTTTGTGATTTGGTTTTTGTCTCTCTCCTGCTCCTGCTTCTGATGATGTCCTTTCTGCACCAGCAAGATCAGAGTGCCTGTGTGCAATTTTAATCAGCATGGTGTGTGAGGAGGGGAGAGAGGGGGGGGGAGCCCTGAGAGAAAGAAGAGAGAGAGAGAGAGAGAGAGAGAGCGGTTGGGGATTGATTGTGGAAAAGAGAGAGAAGGAGTGAGAGAGGAGTGAGTGTGTGAGAAACAGAGAGACAGTAAAGGAAAGGGAGGGGGAACAGAATGTGTATATGCTGTGCAGCAGCACACAGCATCAGCCAGCATATGGCAGCCCTGCAGTGCTTTCAGACAAGACAGTGTCATGAGAGAGAGAGAAAGGAAGAGAAAAGAGAGGGAACGATCACAAAAGAAGGAAAAGGAGGAACGAGGGGAGCACAATTGCAAAAACGGGATTAGGATGAAGGCACCTCCACAGCAAGGGATTATTTACTGCAGCCGAGGAAGGACAGAGCTGCCGGTGGGTTTCGGGAGGAGGAGTGTATCATCTGGATGTTTTGCTTTGTGAGTGGTGATTGCAGCTGCCATTGGGACTGTGCGCCACCTGAATTGGGGATGCAGCAAAGCCTGGTCCCAAGAGCAGCACCTTTAGGAACGACAGGCAAGGACAGAGCTCAGGGGAAAAGAAGGAACCACCTGCAAGGTTTTCTAATGGGGCTATCTGTCTATCATACAAGCTCACCTGCATTCTGCTGGATCATGGTTTGCCTCTGTCTGCTTTGATGATGTGCTCTGCTCTGGCATGCTAGAACACCAGAGTGCATATAAGCCAAGAAGGACCAGTAGCATTTGGATTGCCGTGAAGAGAAAGCAGTCGTCATCGGGAGCTGGTTAATTTGGCAGTGCTTGTACATGCAACTCTGAAGCGTCTCCAATATATTGAGGAATTGCAAAATGTGACATGGATCGCATATTCAAGATGAGCAGGCATGATGCAAACAGTATTCAAGGCAGTTGGCATTGTAGTTCAATTACAACATTATCTATGTTGTAGGTTTTTAGAGCATTCCATCTAATAGACATATAACAGATGGATAATAGTATGTAAAAAAAATTACATTAAGAGATATTTTGGAGGATATTAAGGTCCTTAGACACAGAAAGACATTTTGTTTTTGTTTTACAGACCACCAAATAGGTTTGGTTGAGACTTGTAATCTAAACGGTTTTGTGCTTCTATGAAAAGAACATATGCATATCAGGGAGTTTGCTGCCTCTTTGTAGCTCACTGTGGGTGTGATGATCTTGCTGCAGCGCAAGGTTCCCTGAGCACATTCTGATCTTCCATTCACAACACTAACCTTCTCCCCTTTAAGGCCAAATAGTTTGAATTAAATAAAAAGGAGTGAACTGTGTATGCATTGCCCCTCTACATTTAATTTTTTTTGCTTTAGAAGGACAATGCCATATTATCTTTCCAAACTGGACTTGCTTCCTTGAAGCCACTCTTCAAAAAAGGACTACCTATAGCTCTCTACCTCCTCCGCCCTCCATCCAACAACAAGGGCTCCTTTTCATCTCTGTGTTTTGTGGGCCCCTGCTGTTGGTGGCCCCTCAACCAAGCCTGGATCGTGCCGTGCTGCTGCTGTTGTCCGTGGCTCTGCTGGCCGAAGATGATGTGGCAGTGCCATGTCTCGGCCTCTGAGTGCCGCTGCTACCGTCTGAATGGCTTCTCGCTCCTCAAACGCCTCCCTCTCTCGGCAGATACCGCAGGAAGCCGGGTGCTGGAGCAATCGGTGGGGGAGTGGTTGGAACACGTGGGCTTTCATCAGTATGAGAGTAAGCTGCTACTAAATGGATTCGATGACCTGCGCTTCATGGTGAGTCCCCACTGACCATTCCACTAGTTCAAAGATAAAAACTGAAAAGTGATGTTGAATGTTAGGCATACTGTAATTACTAATAACTTTAATAGATTTTTCTACACATTGCAAATAAAAATGAAATATTTAAAAGATTAAATTAGTAAATAAACGAATTAATAGTTTGTTTTTGATAGAAGAAATTAAGTAAATAAAATTAAAATAGTAATTATGTATATATATCTTTGGTAAGGATTTAAATGAGAATTCCACTTCAAGTCATTGTATAATTTACTGTTCTTCGCAGTACTTTCTTTTTTTTTTGTAATAGATGTTCTTTGCTACCACTCCATTGTATATATTGATTAAATAAATTTTACTTAATTGGATTTGCCAAAAATGTGCAGGGCAGTAATGTAATGGAAGATGAAGACCTTAGAGAAATTGGCATCACGGACCCAGGTCATAGGAAGAAAATTCTTCATGCAGCAAAGAGTCTACCAAAGGTACCATATATAAATAACCAAAAGATTGTTGTAATATTTGCTAAGTATTCAACAGGTCATTCCTAAACGTAAGTGTTTGCATCTCTAGGTGAAAGCTCTTGGTTGTGATGGGAGTACTTCGTTGGCCTCATGGCTGGACAATCTAGGTCTTGGGGAGTATCTCCACAACTTTCTATCCAGTGGCTATCGCACACTTGAGTGTGTGAAGAATCTGTGGGAGTTGGAAATAGTCAATGTAACAGTAGTTCATATTTCTTTCTAATTAGTGTTGTATAAACAATTATGTTTCAGTTTACACTGAAGTCTGGCTATCTAACATTAGTTTTCTAAATAAAGGCACTTTTTAATAGGTTACGTGACTTTTGCATTAGTCTGAATTGGTCTCACTAATACTCTTTATCCAGGCCTGATGCAGTGCATGCCTTGTCTTTTTTCAGGTGTTAAAAATTGGCCTTCTTGGCCACAGAAAGAGAATAATTGCTTCCATAGCGGAGCGGCCCTATGAGGAAGCACCTTCGAAGTCAAACAACTCCTCCCAGTTTAAGGTGACATATTGTGCTTTACATGTTAGACGACTCAAAATGTTGGATGATCCTTCTATATGAGGAAGGTCCTTTCAAATCAGAGATCCTTGGTGACACAACATAATACCGTACTCTCAATCCTGAGAGTTCAGCTTTGGATGCATTCATTTAATACTAAATATACCTGCACACATTGGCCAGTTTGTAAGGTACAGCTAGTATATAGAGTGGATATAAAAAGTCTACACACCCCTGTTAAAACTGTGATGCAAAGAAAAGCATTAGTTAAGAGATGTGCAAACCTATGCAAGCAGGTTATTGTATTATTTTTTTCTGTTTTCTGTACTATACCACATGAAAGCTAAAAAAAAAGATGTGCAAGAATTTATTTTAGTTTTATTATTTGCAGAAACCTGCAATTTTAACAGTGGTGTGTTACATTTTCATATCCAGTGTAAGTGCATTTTGTAGGAAACATAATACATCTGTTTGTACACACAATTTTCCAGCCCTCTGCTAGCTCATTCATCAACAGAAAGAGACCACCACTAAGCAGATATTATTGCCTCAGCATGTCTGGTGAAACAGTGTTGCAGCCCGTTTTACACTCGTCATTGGTAGAGCTGAACTGAGTACTTTTTATCTAAAATGTCTAGTCAGTATCAGTATTGTACGCCTGCAAACTGAACCAATAAGTTTAGTTGTACCTATTAAAGTGATGTACCTAATATTTGGTATTTGTGTGTCTGTGTGTAGATTCAAGATCTTTTATCTCAAAATCCGGCGCCTCTCGGTTACACGGACCCTTATACGAGTCGCTCTATGGACACGTTACTGCCATTGGGGGATTATGGAAGGAGAGGCAGAGGGGCAGATCAGGAATGCAGCGTCTCACTCCGCTCGTATAGTGAGAGGTCACGCTCACATGTGAGTCTTCTTAATTGTGGTACAATGTTGCATAAAGAAATTCTTACATTTTTGTTCCCAGTGTGAGAGTGCTCTACAGAGCTAATGGTAATGACATTTTGTCCTGAATTCCTCTCTCTTTTTTTTTATTTAATTGTGTTTTCTTTGAAGTAAACAGCAATGTCTATAAATACTGTAGAATATGTTGTTCTGGACACGATGGTACAGCAGGTAGCACTGCATCACAGCGAAAGTTTCCCCTCTTTAATCCTGAGTTTCCTGTGGAGCTAATGCAGTGCCATTATCTGTGTCATTATCTGCATCTCTTTAGTGATCAAAATATTTGGATCTCTGTCTGTATTCAGATGTACAACAGATGTGTGCTTATTTCAGAAAAGATTTTTAGAATTTAACATATTTTTATTCAACTTCTAACTTCACATAGTTCCTCAGCCTCATCTAATTAAACTAGGGAAATGATTTTGAAATGAAACATTATTGTCCTAATTAAAGAGCTGCTATTTGTAGTTACAATAATAGCCACTATTATTTGAGGCTATTTATGTGACTGGTACAAGGCTGATCATTTTTAGGTTTTTGGGTTTGTTAAATTCCAGAAAGATTCAAATAGGTTTACTAAACACACATCTACTACAAGCCAGGAAAACAATGCTTCATAATAGGTTTTTTTTGCACCTGCCAGAATATAGGTGGTCCAGTTTTGGAGAACATAAACAAATGAATATAAATAGACAATAAATGAAAATTATCACAACCCTGACTTGGCAGTTAGTAGAAAGAAGTACATGGACACATTAATAAACATTACCTTCGCTTGTCCCATAAAGTTGAGCCTGTGTCATATAAAATTAAAAACCTTCTGATTCACACAACCTTTTTGCTGTTTCCTACAGAATCTAGTCCCATGTCCTCCCTGGCAAGTTTTAAAAAGTTTGTGTCCTATTCCTATTCATATCTGTAGTTGTATTTGTTTAAAGGGCATCTGTTCAATTCAAGTAGTATATTTTGTACTTGGTTTTAGTCTCTAATCAGTTTTTTTTATGTTTTCCCCATGTTTGTGTGGGTTCCCTGGGTTCTCTAATTTCTTCTTATTTCCTAAAAACATTTTAGTAGGTACATTTGATACCTACAGTAGATTGCCCCTAAGTAATCACATACATTCATAGGGGTCAATGAATATGTATGAATGTATGGTACCAGTGAAAAGTTTGGACACTTTTATTTAAGATTTTCTTTATTTTTTATGTTTTCAACATTGTGTATTAATACTGAAGACAGTGAAATTATGACAGTACAAATATGGAATTATTTAGGCAACAAAAATAATTTTCATTAAAAATGTTCCAAAGTAGCCACCTTTTGCTTTGATGATACCAGCTTTGCCCACTCTTGGCATTCTCCCGGTCAGTCTCATGAGGTAGTCACCTGGAATGGGTTTGAGTGGTGTTGAGTACTTGTTGGTACTTTTTCTTCACTTTCCAGGCCAACTCATCACAAACTTAGCTGAATTTAGATCGGGTGATTGTGGAGGCCAGGTCATCTGCTGCAGCAATTCATCACTCCCCTTTGTGAACAAATAACTCTTAAATAACCGATAGGATGTGTTTGGGGTCATTGTCGTGTTGGAAAACAAATGATGGTGCCACTAAGTTCAACCAGATGGGATGGCATGTCGCTGCAAAATGCTATGGTAGCCATGCTGGTTAGGTGTGCTCTTAATTCTTACTGTCACTAACAGGTTCACCCCTACACCATCACACCTCCCTCCTTCATTCATCACAGTGTGAACTACATATTCAGGACGTCTGTTCATTCTCATTATTTCTAACAAAGACACGTCAATTAGAACCAAAAATCTCAACTTTGGACTCATCTGACTAAAGGGCAGATTTCCACTAATCAAAAGTCCAAAATAATTCCTGGTGTGTCCAAACTTTTGACTGGTAGTGTACACTGATCAGCCAGAAGATTTAAACCATTAAACCAACTAGGTTTTGGGTTCACCTTGGGCCACCGGGGAGCCTCTGGCACCTCGCCCCCCAGAGCCTTGGAGGTTTTTGCTGTGGTGTCCACCAGGATGTAGTCAGTGAATATTTTGAGTACTGTGGTTTGTGGGAAAGGGGCACTGTCAATTGGACCTGTTCATCCCATGAGTGCTCGATCAGATTGGGATCTGGAGAATTTGGAGGTCTGAGTAGCTGCCTTGGGCTCCTTAACTGCTGGCCCATGTGCATGGTATGCTGTGGTGCACTGGGTGATCTGATGCCTTTCTATTGTGGCCAGCATTGACTTTTACTGGTGTATAGTTAGTGTTCAGTGTTGGTGTGTTAATGGTATGTGGTTGTATGTGTACATGGTGCTCTGAAATAGATGCTAGTCCCATCCATGGGTGTATTTTTGATTTATGACCAGTGTTTCCAGGATAGGCTCTGGATTCACAGTGACTCGGAAAAGAAAAAAAAGTTATTAAAAAGGAGGTTCTGAGTCTTATCAGGTCTAATAGGCTTTTGATCTGAGATGCCCTTGGGTCTATTAATAATGTTTTAAACTCTTTTTCTTGTTTAGCAAATTAGATTAGAAACGAGATGAGAGATTAGTCAATTAATGATAAGCCATTAAAAGATTAATATTGTCTGTTTAGATGCAAACAAATTTGTGTGGGCTCAAGGGTGTCTGTTTTATCACTGGTCCTTATTTACTCACCAGATGGGGTGTATCAGGGTTTGACATGAACTTTTTTGCTCACTGGCCAATGTGGCTAGTGGATTTCCGGAGTCACTAGCCATTCAGCCTTTTTACTAGCCACAATTTTATTACCAGAAAATTGCAGTTTTTTCTTCACCATGATACGTTAATGTTTGTTAGATCTAGATTTACTTAAATGACAGCATATTTACAAATGTGAAAAGTGTGGATAATCAGAAATGAGCCAGTACTGTATTAGTCTTTTGTGGGTCTTGTGGGTGGGTTTGACTAAACATCCTGACATGTATAGTTCATTTGATTACTTATTGTTCCAATAACAGACATTTTTTTCATTCATTCATCCTTAGCAACATCTTTACCCTGGCAAGGATCATGGTAGATTCAGAAACTATCCCAGACAGTGTGTGAAGCAATGTATTATTCTATACAGTACAGTATTTCCAAATTTATCATCCAAAAGTAAAAAAATAAAAAATAAAAATAAAAATGTATGAGGACAGTAGATGTAAATTTGATTACATATTAAGATACTGCTCTAAATAAGACTGCATAATTAATTTCATACAGCTGTAACAACAACAACAACAACAACAACAATAGACTAATAAAATCTTCAATGTCTTGATATCCAAACTTTTTCATATTTCACTGTGAAAGCAAAAATCACAAGTAGTTTGTAAGATTCTTTTTTCATGCTGTGGCAATAATAGTATAGGATTTAAAGATAATAAACCTAGAACATTCATTCATTCATCTTCTGTACCGATTTATCCTGTGTTCAGGGTCGCGGGGGGCCTGGAGCCTATCCCAGGAGGCTTGGGGCACAAGGCAAACCTAGAACAAATTCTAAAAAAAATAAACTGATGCCCTAGGGGTATATCATGTAACCCTGGTTAGCCAAGCTGATTAACAAGCCAATTTGATTAATGAGGGCGATATCAAGCATCGGCTGATCAGTCTCCAAGCGTATTCAATTAATAAAAGTGCTTGAAACCCCCATTTATTCACTCCTTCTTTCACATACTGCGCCTTCAAGCACTATGAAATGCCTCAGAGAAATCACAGGCTTTGGATTTCTCAGAGAATAAGCTTGTATTCCTCGCTCTCAAGATGTTCATTAACTTCACTTAATTGATTTAATCGGCTTAAAGAATTTTATTAGCCACTATTTATAAGAGAAGAAGTGTTTACTCTAGTATCTATACAAGTTGTTGGTCTCATACTGTTTAGTGGGAAAACATGATTATAAACTAAGATAGTTAACGACAATAAGGCAAGCAAAGCATAATAAGAGTGAATACCACATTCGTTGGGTTGCATAAAAGTGGGAAAACAAGGAAGCAGATGGTAAAGAAAGCAGCTAAATGTACTTTAATTGTGAGTCTAAATAAGGACAATGGCAATAAGACAATGCTGGTAAAGATTGCTCCCCCCTTCTTTAATGGACCTTAAACACTTTGCACGAAGTGGGGAAAATGTGCAAGATGCATTGCATGCTCCCATCCAGCTAGTTTTGTTCGGATCAGAGGCGCATTGCAGCTCATTTTTAGGTGCTATAGAGGCTGGAGATAAATGTGGTGTTAAAACATCTAAGGCACTGCTGAAGACAATGCACTCCATTCCTAATTAAGGTGGTATTTTATCATCCTTAAGCTGTACAGAGTTTCCACGCTGTGCTGTGCTCTCAGTTGATCAGCAGGCTTAGCTGTACCTCCAGTTCCTTCACACAAATGCATTTTAAATTACTACATTCTAGAATTAAAAATTGACTAGTAAAACTTTGTAGGCATGCAACCCCTACCACATACTTGCACACTACATATTGCAGATTAGCACTGACTACTGCTGAACAATATAGGCTGCCATGTCAGTAACAATAAGGCTTCTTCTGGTAAGAGTTTTTCTGTTTCATAGGAGTCAAAAATTAGAAGAAAATATATTTTGCCCAATTAAAATATTTAATTAAAATTTAATGAGTTTGTTATTATTGCTTTTATATAAACTGTGCATGTAAATATATACTGTAATCTTTTCATTTGATTTTACATTGCCCTATAGTACACAATATGGCCAAAGGTTTGTGGACACCAGACTATTAGACACATATTTGCTTTTTAATCATCCAATTTCAGCCATAAGATCATTAGTTTCTTTAGTGGTCATGTAAGGAGGCTTAGGGTGTAGTTGGCATTCCAATGCATCCCAAAGGTACTCAGTGAAGTGGAGGCTAGGACGACAAGTGCATGACACTTTGTTTTTGTCATTGTCACAGTGACAATGGTCAATTGTGGCCATCTGTGAAGCAATCATGTATGTGAAAGAGTACTGATATTATTTTGTGCTGCCCTTTGACACAATATGAGCAGCAATTAAAAAGATGCAGCTGGCTGGCTTTGTGTGTTGGCATGTGTCTCCCCAGGCAACTATTATAGTGGCAACGTTCGTGGGCCAACATTGGTTAATTAGGCATTAAGGTTAATTTTGGAAGGTTTATAAAACTACATTAGACCAACATTGTCTGCATGCAATTGGGATAATGTTAAAACAATGGTTCAAACACACTGTTATAAATACATACATTTAAAAATATATATTTGAATAGACTTTATATCTCTCAATGGTAATGCATCCATGAAATGGGACTCTGACCAAGATCATGGCAGTGAGAGTCTAATTGCAATCCATTGTTCCAACAGGAAACTTAATCTTTAACCTAATCAGATTTCTTTTTAAAACTTTCCTTTTCTAAGAAATAAAAAAATAAAAAAGGTTGCAGCATGATCAACATCAGTATTCAGTACTGTAGATTCATATTTACATGTGTACATATCTTGATACTTTTCCATTGGTGCACCTAAAATCTCTCTTACAATGCACTTTGGGCTTGATTGCTATGCTTTAATGTGAAATCTATACTCCTTCATTGCCAGGGATTTTTAAACAATTATAAGAAAATTTGGCTAAAAAAATATATGAGACATGCACTTGTGTACATGTAACCGTATACACAAGTGCATATGTGTAATATAATAATAATAATGATAATAATAATAAAAAAGAAGGAAGGAAGCGAAAAACAAGGTAACATAAGTAAGAGAAACAATTCTGATGAAAGAAAAGTGAATAACGTATACACAATTTAGTACTTTTTAAAACTAGTTTATTTGATGTAATGGTTTATTTAAATGATACATAAAAACCAACATATTTATTTACTCATTTATCCTTTTATTTATTTTTGCTCTGTCTTAACCATTCACTGCAATGTTTATAAAGGACCGACATACAGATCGTCACAAGGAATCCCGGCGAACCCCAAGCCAGACTGCATACACCACTGTTTCCACGTGGCACCACCATCCTGAGAAGCTCATCACAGAGGCTTGTTGCTATGAAGCTAGTGTAAGTCCCTCTTGTAGATTTGGGCTTCTTTTTTTTTACATACAGTACTGTATATGCATATACAGAATGGTTTGAAAGATGCAGTGATTTAACCAAAGTCTGCACAAAGGTCCATAGTTATCAATACTCTGTATTCTGTAATCATGTTAAGAATATCTATCTCAGTTTGGACATACTAAGGGACACTTGTTAGTAAGACTCATTTAAAAAAGGCTTGAATTTGTAAGGGAAGATAGAGACTGGACTTTGGAGAGGTGGAAAAAGGTCATGTGATCTTATGAGTCCAGATTAAGCCTATTCCTAATCCAATGGGTGCATCAGGGTAAGAAGGGAAGTGCATGAAGCGATGCACCGATCATACACAGCACCCAATGTACAAGCATCTGGTCAGGTCTATCTGCTTACCAACGTTATGTGTCAATAAAATTAAGTCATCTGATGACATGAATGTGCAGAAAAAAACAGGTTATCCTGGAGTTTTTTCCCCTGATGGCATGTGCATATTCCAGGACTCAAATTGTGAAAGGGTGGGTCTGGAAGCATTTTTAAACATGAACTGGTCACCATATTGCAGGGTATAATCAAAGTTAAGGCAGTCAAATGAAATATTAGAATGTGCAACTTTCTTTTTTGCCGGGCAATATACCTGCATGTACAGTACTAATTACCTGTATATTATAAATTGGATTCAAGAAGCAGTTCATTTTATGCAATTTTAAACTACTTAAAGTACCTAGCATCAAATCCCTGGACATGTAGCTTGTATATATTTGTACTTACAGGCAAAGTAAAGTCTTTATTCTTAAATGACACTGTAAATGTAACTGTGATTTAACACTGACTTCTTGGCTTTATAGTATCTTGGGTCTGTGATAATCAGAGATCTCAGAGGTATTGAATCTACGCAAGAAGCCTGTTCAAGAATACGGGTAAAACAATCATTTTTTCATGTTTTCAGTTTTTTAGTTTCTCCAAAAAAATGTTTACAGTTAGTTTAATTGGTTTATTTGGTTATTATCCACTGCCTGTTTTAAATCAGTGTTTATTTTAAATCATCAATAGTCAATTCAATAATACAGAATAGCAGCATAAGTAGCTCAAACTATTCAGCTCAAACACTTACAAACCCACTCTGCCTCTGTGTGTCTCATTTGTCAGAAATCAAAAGACCACCGGAAAGGTCCTGTCATAATCCTTTCCATCACCTATAAAGGAGTCAAGTTCATAGACGCAGCCTCTAAGGTAGGATGAAGATATTCATTCCAAATTTATGCACAGACAAGTAATAACCTAAAGTTACCAGCATAAAATCCCAAACTATCATATACAATAAATAGAATTGTGCTCGATGTCAGCCCCAATGAAATGTTTCAGTCAGTGGAAAAAAGCACTCATGCAAAAATATTGTGACCTATGTAGGGTATCGTGGCAGAACATGAGATCCAGAACATCTCCTGTGCGGCTCAAGATCCTGATGAACTTCGCGCTTTTGCCTATATCACAAAAGATCTAAAGTCGGGGCACCACTTCTGCCATGTTTTCACCACAGTTGAAGTGGTAAGACACACATTTTAGTTCCAGATTAAGTAAAATCATTGACAAAGATTAATCTTTAATTTATATTGAAATAGTAAGGTTTCTCAAGTTTATTTTCATCAATACTATCCGCATTTCAGTTTTGTCATTAACATACAGTAACCTTGCGTGTCACCATTAAATGCTACCCTCCATTGTGTTTCCCAATATAGACACAAACCTATGAGATCATCTTGACTCTGGGGCAAGCATTTGAAGTAGCCTATCAAGTTGCTCTTCAGGCACAGAAGGCCCGACGTCACAGTACCTACAGTGGTGCGAACTTGGAGATCGTTGAAACCAAGAGCAGCAGGCCGGTATCATCTCGCAACAGCGCGCGCCGCTCGGTGGTAAGTAATAGCTACCCAAATAAAGTGTATCTGGAAAGTATTCACAATGCTTCACTTTTTCTACACTTTGCTATGTTACAGCCTTTTTTCAAAATGGATTAAATTAATTATTTTTCACTAAATTTTTACAAACAAAAAAATTGGAAAGTCCTTCAGGTGTCTTTTGGCAAAGATGCCTTTGTCGTCTGCCTTTTACTGAGGAGGGGCATCCGTCTGACCACTCTATCATGCAGGCCTGATTGGTGGAGTGCTGCAGAGATGGTTGTTCTGGAAGGTTCTCCTCTCTCCACTAAGAAACACTGTGATGGTTAGGTTACAAACTAACCATCGGATTCTTGGTCACATTCCTGACTAAGGGGTTCCTACCCTTCTTATACCCTTCTTCCCCAGTCACTCACTTTAGCTTACTTTATGGATGATGGAGGCCACTGTGCTCATCTGGACCTTCAATGCTGCAGAAAATTTTCTGGACCCTTCCCAGACTTGTGCCTCGATACAATCCTGTCTGAAAGGGTCTACAGACAATTCCTTGGACAGGTGTGGCCAATCAACTGAATTTACCACTGGTGGATCCACATATTGTTGTAGAAACATCTCAAGAATGATCAGTGGAAAGAGAATGCACCTCAAGTCCAAGTTCAAGTTGGCTTTATTGTCACTTCAACAATATACAGTTAGGACACAGTGAAACGAAACAACGTTCCTCCAGGACCAAGGTGCTACATGCAACATAAATTTACAACATAAATTAACACAAAAACTAAACTAGCTAACTAAGAGGCCTGAGCTCAATTTTGAGTGTCAAGGCAAAGGCTGTGAATTCTTACTGTATATGTACATGTGATTTATTTTTTTTTGTTTTTTAAAATAAATTTGCAAAGGTTTCAAACAAACTTTCACATTGTCATTATGGAAATTCGAAATAAGGATATAACATGTGGAAAAAGTGAAGCAATGTGAATACTTTCAGGATGCACTGTAAATTAAAGAAGTCGTCCAGTACTCCCAATAGGTTTATGTTCACTGTGACCAGTATGATAATTAAAATACACAAGGGCGATCAAGGGTATGTTTGTTTTTTATACTTTCAGGGAGAATACTTATTACATTGAGAAAATCTGAATAAGTTTACATTTTGGGTCATTGAATATTTATTTAAATCAGAAAAACTGAATATTTTGTGGCTGCTCCAGGTCTTAAAAAATACACATAAAAACATCCAAATATTCAGAAAAAATCTCTGGATGCAAGTCAACTAAACTATAATCCTTCAAATAATGCCAGACAATTTGTGCACAAGAAAATATCAGATACTATCATAACATTTAGGATTTTTACATATGTAAACATGAATGTCTTGCAGCAACAGTTAATTTAGGTTTTGTTGCAGGAAGATGTGGCACAATTTGAAGTGGCATTAGAAAAAGATATCCATCTATAATATTTCTATAATATGAGCCAACATTCATTGATATTGTCTGAATGACTGTGACTCGCACCTGTGTGAGAGAACCTGGTTCTAAAAAAAAAGTAGTTTTAAAGTGATGCAAAATTTGTAATGCTCTGTGCTCAGCTGAATGGTACAGACAGTGAAGTGCTTGTCATCTTCCAGTGTTGAAGTTGAAAGTACACTGGGGCAAAGTCCTCATTACGCCATGACCCAAAAACAGCTTGTTTGAATTCTAAATCTCCCAAAATGGATCCCAAAATTTCCTCACAGGACCTTGTTGGTCCCCGTGTCATCATGCAAACTGTGTGCAAAAGGATTTACAGCAAAGCAACATTGTCTAAATTTCTAAAAAGCAAAAATAATGTTATTTTTTTTGACACACAGCCAAAAAGAGATTTGTTACAGTGGTTCTGGAATTTCCATGTTTTCTTTGCTTGATGCAATCCAATAGTTTGAGTTTTCTTGCACACAAAACTTTTTTAATTGGAAAGATTGTTGAAGATCATTCATTCATTCATTCATTTTCTATACCGCTTTATCCTGTTCAGGGTCGCGGGGGGCCTGGAGCCTATCCCAGG
>JAOTQY010000015.1:7087118-7098572 GCA_026413445.1 Dolichallabes microphthalmus
AAATTTATTAAAAATCTTTGCTCGTCTTGCGGAACACTCGTAAACCGCGTTACTCATAATCCGAGGTTCCACTGTATTTCAAACCTCAATTCTGCCAGATATCACTCTGGAAGCACAGACCCAATACCCAAAGGGCTCAGGTTTAACAAGGTTTTTTTTTTTTTTTTGCAGACGGAATTCTGGCATACAAAGGAAAACCAGTAACCCTTTTCCCCCTCATGCAAATCTCCTTAGCCCTTACACTTCTGCACTGCTTAATCGTCCCCATTAGGCACAGCTCATTCTCACACTGCTTTGATCACCAAATATTAGGCTGACAACTCATAATAATGACGATAAGATCCAAATTGTGGTTAATCCTTCACTTTTGCTTGACCCTTTTCCCTTTGAGATAGCCAGTCTTGCACATGCATCTGCACCATACAGAGACTTCTGTTATACATCAAATTGGACATCGAGTTAACAATCGGACTCCTTTTCCCACAGACCTTATTATGCCTTGGAAGCTGTTATTGTATCACTAATTAATCTGTGCAACATTTCAGACCACATCATAGCCTGCATTTGCAGTTAGACAGCTCTTCTTCCAGACGGCCTCTGAGTTTTTTGGTTGTTTTGCTCATTCACTCTCTCAGCCTGCCAAGCAAAGCTTATTCTTTCAGCGTGGCCGTAACCAGAGCGCTTCAAGTATCCCCCCAGGAAGGTCACGTGCCGAGTCAGCCGTATTTACCCAAGCTGTGTATTTTAGTCAACATCAGCAGAAAGTGAAATAAAAGAATGAATTATGTGGGTATAATAGTCACTCCTGGGACCTGAGTTTTCGGGAACAATACCACGCAAAGAGAAGCAGCCTGAAAAACACTTAAGATCTCTTAACCAGTTTCAGACGTTCCGACAGCCACATTGGACCACTCTCTCCCGACCGCAAGAATTCTTTTTGGCCTGGCCTGATTATTGAGACCTTTTTAAATAGGGTTTTATATAATGTCAAAAATTCGTTTGTCGTTTGGAAGGGCGTTAGCATCCAGGATGTCACATTAAGGATATGGTTCTTTATACACAACACTTTATGAGCACATTAGAAATAAAATGTAATTCCCGCTAATTTTATGACTTCTGCAGTGCTTTAAATTTGACTTAAGACATTTTCAGACCTTGTAACTTCAACTGTTTGCAACCACACTTCATTTGTCTTTTAGTTTATTGCTACATTTTATGAGAATTAAAAAAGATATTGATCAGCGTAAAGTGTGTGTAGTTTTGATAGCAAAGGTAATTTATGTTGTCGCCCTCTTGCAGTCCCAGAGTAGTGTGTGGGCTCGTGGCAGGGCCCGATCAGAGCCGGCACCATTGCGTCAAACGAGTGGAGTGCGAACGGAAGCCCTCAGCAGGGGCTGGAAGATGGCGGCGATGATCTCGATAAGACGATGGACAGTGATGCGGAGGGTGTATGGAGCCCTGATATTGAGCAGAGTTTCCAGGAGGCACTCGCCATCTACCCACCCTGTGGCCGCCGCAAGATCATCCTCTCGGATGAGGGAAAGATGTATGGTACGTGAGACTAAAATGATGCTTCTTTAAATGCTGTTTTATTATTAGGCAAACCTCACAATATACTTAGAAATATATTATAGGAAAGTTGGCATATTACTAGTTTTATATATAAAGAAATGTAGAAACTGATACTGAGGTCACATCCCAAAGTCCTGTGTCCTTTGTGTGGGTAGTCTTTTTCCCCTCCTAAACTGTCTGGTCTTCATGTACCTAAAATTAAGTCGAACTCACATAGGTGTGATTTTTCACTAATGTGTTCTTAAATGGCAAGAGCCAGGGGACAGTAGGTTAGCTGTAGTAGATTACCTAATCCTCCAAATCTAAGAAACAGGAAATTGCTTTTTGAAATTGCACACCGGCTGATTGCTGATTGTGCGGTTGGACGTGGAATAGTTTGAGATATTAAGTTCAAATACAGTGATTTACGTTGGAGGGAAAAGTAAATTTTTTTTAAAATTCTGTATACCTCATGATCTTTCACTGTGTGTCAAATTCTGCATATAGCAATGTGAAATACATTTTATCTGATTGAAACATGTTTGAATTGTAGTGTGAAACCAGCTTTATTTATTTTTAAAAATATATAAAAATGTCTTTGGCAGTCTATTATTTTTAAATACAGTTTTTAAATACAGTTTATTGATGTTTATTATCTGATTTTAAGACTGCCGACTGTTACAGACTCAGTAATACATACCAGCTACTTCTTCCAAATGATACGAGTATGTTTTTTTGTTGTTGTTTTTTTACATCAAATACCAGCTTTAAGTTTGTTGTTGTTTATTCCTGTTCATAGTATTTTTATTTAGAAACATTTAATGGCAATATTTTTGAAGGAAACTTTACTGCATTTCTTTGCATGTGCGTTAAACTACAGTTAGTCTGGGCATTACAGAGATTTGTATGGTGAAGATAGTGTGCGAGTGAGTGATTGCTGGAGGGAAGACATTTGATTGGTGGTTTGTGGGTGTTGCCAAATAGAGAGGGAGATGGAGATAGAGAGAGTTGGATTGGTTTATAATATTTTGAACACTCAAATAACTGATGAAACAGAGCCTGTTTTCCACCATTAGTTATTACACACTGTCCCTCCAAATTCATGGATGTGCGCATGCACGTACACGTACACACACACGCGCACACACACACTCACACACACAGTAGCGTGCCATGTCAGTCATACCTGTTTTTTCAGAAGATCTTATCAGTCATGCTTAAGCCAACATTTCTTTTCCAATAGTTAACATTAATTGTGACTTTAAAATGTATGTTAAATCAAAACATACTTTATTTTTTAAATAATTTAATAATTATTCAATAATAAATCATAATAACAATAATAATAATAAATATTATCTTTTGAAGATTGCTTTGATAATTTGTATTTCTGAAACACAGACAGATCATAGCCAGCAGTTGTGTTTTTCACAGTGCAGCACTGAACAGGCCTCCACTTGCCCTGAGTTTGGGATGTGAAGGCCATGACACAGACAGGTTTCTCTTGTAGAGCAGAAACACCATGATCAATTTTTTCCTGCTTGTCTGTTTCTCCCCCTAAACTGGTTTGCTTTGCTATCTAAGATCATTAGAAAATTTACTTCCTTGTTAGTTAGTTAACTCCCTTTGTTGTTTTTTGTTGTTGTTGTTTTTTTGTCTTCATTCCCAGAGTTGAAAAAAGTGGCAAAACTAGCTCTGTTTGTCTTGCTCAATCACAGATTGTTTTAAACTTAATTTTCTTTCTGTTTCTCTCCCTCTCTCTCTCTCTTGCACTCTCTCATTCACACGGAGTCTTACACATACACATTAAATGCATTTTTGTCTGTTTTTCGTAATTTTTCTTTAGAGAAAAACTCTTTACATTTTTCTCAACAGTCATATAATATTCACAAATAAGTGACGGCAGAGGGTTAGTTTGGCCAGGCCTGTGCACATTTATTGCGAAGTACATAGTATACCTTTGTTTATTTTTATCTGTACATATTCAGTTACAATGAATTGCTTTGATGTTTATTGTTAGACATTCAGCACATAAAGCCAGTGCCAGAAGAAATGCCATTGTGACTATTACTGTACATTGTTAGCATTTTTCCGGCACTACTGCTGCTTCAGGTATGTTGAGGGTTTCCCTTATGTACAGCCTTGAAATGACATGACCAGGTTCTGTTTTTATAATGATTTACTATGATTGTATGTCTCTTTTTAGAAGCACATCTGATTTCCAGAGATGTGACCAAATGATCCAAGCTTGGGTCCCCAAAGCCCTGCAACCGGTTAAAACGGAAAATCTGTAGTAATAGGCGAAATTGTAGTGACTTGCTTTCATGTTGTAGAAAATTTAGATGGCGATGGAAATTTATCATAAGAAGATAAAAATACTGTAGTTAACCCTAATGATGACAGTTTGCTACTGGAAAAATAAGGATTTAGGGCTGAAAAATCTCTGTAGCCAAATCTATGAATAAAGCATGAGTTTATAAAATGGTTTTATAATGAAATTATTAATAACAACAACAATAATTATAGGTGTAAATGTATTTCAAAGCAAACTACACTACTACTCTTGAGTGGTCCAAAAATCTAAAAATCACTTTAATTGAAATTGTATATAAACAGGATGATCTACAAATTAAAAATATTTAAAATGAATGAAGAAATGATCACTATCTTGAATATTTAATATTTACAAATTTGTACTGTTTGTAGCTATAACTATATACAGTACAAATTTGTGATAATCATGTTTAACCACTTTGTACAGGTCAGATTTCTTCATACCTATTTTTTTTCCGGCTAAGGTGACAGATTTTATTTGAATTTTAAAGAATTTCTCACTCAAAAGTTGTCAATAATATATTGTTTAATGTAATGGAAGAAAATTGTGGTATTCAATTAGAAAACAATGCAAAATTGGAGCATTTTCACTAGTTCTTTCAGACATTTAACCACCCAAATTACGCAGCACTGTGCAAAAGTCTTCGACACCATATTTTATTTACAGTAGTACACATTTTGTTATATGTGTCTGCATTATATACAAAGCCATTCACTATTTCCAAACAAAACATCAAACTTTATAAACAAACAACATTATAGAAGAATATTTGCATGCTTGTAAAGAAAGCAACGTATAACAGCCCAGTTTTCATATGGATGAGTTTTGCATGAAAATTGAAAGGAGTAAATGTGACAAAGTCACCAGAAGAAGTCATATTCTCCAGCACACTTTGTATAATATAACAGCTGTTTTAATTATACTACTGTGCAAACGTCTTGGGCACATACAAAAAATGCTATAAGAAAAGATGATTTTGAAGTTACAGAAAGGAAACTTTTGAAGAATACTAAAGTGTACCAAAATAAACAGTCAATATTTAGTGTAAAAATTATTTGATAATTAGTAGTAGCAGATTTGTGCATTTTATAAGTAAAACAGCTGGGAGGTTTTTATTGAGCATGCTGTTTAATGTTACTTATTTATACATTTTTAAATTGTGTTTGGAAATATTCAATGAAATATTTTTTTTTACATAATAATGCACACGTGATAAAATCACACTACAAACATTTTGGACACATCTAATAAATGGTCTTGCCTGATTTTTATTTAATTTTTTTCTACATTGTGAAACAATGCAGAGGTCGTCCAAAATATGCAATAATCACCTTTGAGGAGTTGATATTGAAATGCTACATATCCAGACGTTATTCAGTTACTTAAAAACAGCTCTAATCTGAGGTGCTGTTAGTTTGTGATTTTTGAGGCAAGTAACTTCTCTGCAGCAAAGGTGTCTTCAAGAGAGCCAGTTTCATCATGGTGCTTGATGGGTTTTGCAAATGCACTTGATATGGTTCTTGCAAGAACTGTTCCAGAACAGCTGACCTCTGTGTTGTCTCATAGTTTTGAAATCTCCAGTATTGTTCTAAAATGTATAAAATTAATCCAAACTTGTGCCCAAACTTTGTCCTAGTACCGTACAATATATACTATGAGATAATATGGTGTCTTAAGAATTTTGCATAGTACTGTATATAGTGTATGTATAAGGTTTAATTATTTTGAATAATTATCTTTGAGTGTGGGTCGGATTTTAAATCTGGTCTGCACAAGCAGGCCCAGCCATCTGTCCATCTGGTTCAACGAAACTACATTGTTTAACATTACAATTTGATTTATGACTCTACAGTGTTTCCATTTGGGGTCATACTGTTTTTCCTGGGAACTTTTGTTCCAACCACAGGCTTGTAGTGCATAGCGCTGGGTCAGTAAATCTTAAGACCTTGATGTTTATGTGCTACTGCTCATTCAGTAAAGCTTGTCAAATCTCTGTAGGTGCTTGTCTTGATTTAAAAGATTTCATAATTCATTTGTGGTCAAGCTACACATGCTCAAGTCCTGACATCACTAAATATCATATCTACCCTCATTTGAAATCAGCTGCCTTTGTAATGTTTGATCTTGTGTCAGTAACGTGTAAATGTTCCTGAAGAAATGGGAACAATAAACTGTGGCACTGAGGAATTTTCACTTTCTCTGGTTGTGCTACAAAAGCTGATTCCCACGCAACCAGTCTTTGTTTCTTACTTAAAATTTTTTTTTTGCACTTAAGTCTACTCTGAAAACAAACATTCACCACAACCTTTGCACTTGCTCTCACCATTTTTTGGCTAGTGAGTACTCAGGACCCCCTGCGGCTGTCTCGAGTGCTTGCTTTTTTCCATAGCTGTAAATGCCTTCTCCTCTTACACTCAGTCATGTGAGGCCAAAGGCCTTGCCACTGAAGAAGTCCTCTCACGAGTGGGATGAGCTCAGCATTCCTAATTCCACCACTGACGTGAGGCCAAAGGCATGCCGACTGCTTCTGTCCTGGTATTGCTGCCTTGGTCAGTCGAGGTTGAGGCATTGAAAGGGGGGGGGGATTATTTAGTGACCGAGAGTCTATTTTATTTTTGTGTGTGTGTCTGAAACTGTGCAGAATTCTGTTAATTGCAAAGGAAGCTTTGGTCTATCCTGAGCAGACATGCATTTTCTGTTCTCTGTCTTATTCAGAGTTCTTACATTTGTTTTCTCATCTCAGAGAGTGGCTGTGGGTGAAGTTAACTGGCAGAAATGCAGCCAGGCTGGTTCTGCTTTTAAGATACATGCTCTCTACCTGGGTTTAGCCATGGTTCAAACCATGTTGATATAGGGCCAGCACTCTAGGAAGGAAAGATGTGGCACCCTCCTCTCAGGGAAACTGGTTGAACAGGGCTGAATGTTGCATGAAGAGAGGTAGAATGTTTTATGTTTTAGACATTTAAGGACGGGATATAATTATAAGTTTTTGTACAATGCCATTTTCATAATTTGTCCTGTGTAGACCACCGAAATTGGTTTGAAAACAAGCTATTATAAACATATCTTGTGATTTTAAATAGAGATCTTTCAGATTTAATTAAATGGGTTCAACATAAATGTTGGATTTTGGAATTCCTGCCATTTTCCTTATTATTGAAGGCTCAAAAGTATTAGGATAATTGATGAATATTTTCAGTACCAGTTGTGACCTGTTGCTTAGTTATTTCATGACGGACTAGAACTATAAATGGTATGGGGTAAATTTTAAGTGTTTAGTAGGTGTTTAGGGAATTTTTTTAATGTAGTCCTAAGAAATGGATACAAAAGCATAATTTGCAAACTCTACAATCAAGAAACACCTTCATTAATGTAAATACAAAGAGTTTGGCCCAAGAAGCAAACAATTGATAACTCTCATGGACAGAAGAGTTTTTGTTTTTTTCTTTAAAATAAGTTGGAACAAGATTCTTTGAACAGATGAAACCAAGAATAACTTGCACCAGAATGATAGGACGAGAAGTGTATGGAGAAGGAAAGGACTGGGGCTCATGTTTCAAAGCATACCATCATCTATCAAACATGGTTGCATGGTGGAGGAAGTGTTACAGCATGAACATATGTGGCTTGGGCATTTGTGTTTATTAATAATGTGATGACTGATAGAAGTAGCAGGGTTAATTCTGAAGATTTTGTACAAATGGCTGTGATTTTAAATTATCAATGCAACATGATTTAAATCCCACGAATTAAAGCTGCAAATCTACACCCTATTGATTTAAATTCAATTCAAATCCATTGTTAAAAGGCAGAATTTTGAAAAAGTTGTCACTGTCTACATACTTATGGACAACGCTGTGTGACGTGATAATCACACCAACAAGAAAAATTATTGATATAAATGTTATGATGAATGAACGATAAGAGGGGAGTCAGAGTGAAATTGTGATGGTCTTTAATGACACTACACAAGGATAGTTGGTACATTCCAAGTTCCTTCAAAGTTCTAACAAAACAATTCAACTTCCTGTTTGAACCCTTTGTTACCAGTTTGGCTTGAGCACACTTAACACAGCAGGTACATTTAATTGTCTAATCTTTTATTTATATTTTAACCTGAAATTGCTTGTTTAGTTTTAGCCATCTGTTATTCCACAAAATTTAACTTGTTTTAACATTTTAGCCTTAAGCCAAACAACCAAATCTGTGCACTGATTCAGTGAAAATGACAAAGATAATATGCCAAACCAATACAACAATATGTTTATTTTCATTGATCAGAGACAAATAGTCTGTAGAAGTTACTGTATGTGTGGCCCAATACATGGCTATCATAGTGACTGATGGGCAACATGGAGTAAAAGAGTTCGGTGAGGTTCAAGAGGGGGAGGAAGGTAAGGGAGGCACAGAGGAGGAGTTCCATTTCTCGGCAAAGGTGGAAATTTCCACGGGGCATGCTGTTAAAAAGCTGGCTGGATGTTTTCCGGCACAGGAAAGGTTAAAATGTCCGCCCCCGGCCTTGTCCCAAACAAGGCAAAAAAGTGTTAATCTATGAGACAAAATGACAACTTGCACAGAGTTGCTTCAATTCGTGCATGTGTGTGCGTGCGCACGTGTGCCTACACATTGGCTCACATTTTGTATGAACTTGCTTGTGTCACCTGCCTACAGTGTTGCTGTCTTTTTGCTCCCCTTTAATAGTGAAGTTGATATGAAAACTTTCTCTCTCTTGCCAGTTTTCACGTTCATGATTAGTTTAAGGATTCACAAGTATTCTCAGATAAATACATAACATCGGTTGAGTGGCTGAGCTTACAGTTTTCTGCATTAGGTAACAGTTGAAAAGTTGGGCAGAAAGAGCACGCAATCTAGGGGGCAGGGGAGTGGTAGTGAATGAAGACTGTCTGCAGCAGATGCAAGCGTCTGTTGTTGAGAGGGATTTGGGGTGGGGGACTCCAGCTGCCCATTGTTGGCAGAAACATTGAAGCCATTTTTCTCTTTCCCTCTCTTTTCTCTTTCCACGCATGCTCCTGGCCCTGCTTCATCCAGTCAGGCTGTGTGGGGCAGATGTGACAGGCGCTGAGAAATGTAAGGAATGCGGAGGCAGAGAGCGAGAGGCATATGCGGGTGTGTCAGTAGGGGGAGGGGAGGAGGGGGGAAGCATCTGGCTGGGAAGGGCTAACACAGTACATGTGTCTCTTGCTTTCTCCCACAGCTTCTTTCGGTGTCCCTCCTCTGCTGAGAACTGCAATGAGTTGACTTTTATGGTCAGAGAGAGAGAGAACAACAAAAAAAAAAAAGAGGGAGAGCGAACAAGAGGGGTAGAAGGCAAGAGAAATAGGGTAACAGGAATACTACTTCTGTTGATATGACATAAATATCATATTATGGAATTTGAATAAATTTTTAGATACACTCCATGCATCACGCTGTTTAGGTTTGTTACCGAACCATAACAGGAAAAAAAAGAATGTAATTCATTGATTCTCTTATTTTTAATTAAATGATTTTACATTAAAAAGGATGGAGAAACATTGGATCACAATAATGAGTCCTGAAGGGCCAGCACTTAGAGTAAGCATTGTGGATACTTCTCACATTTTGTTGTTTTAATATTTTGCAAGATGTCTGTGCATATAAGTGATTAATAAAAAAAAATGTGTGTGTGTGTATATATATATATAATATATATGAAGTGTGCGGAATGAAGGTTGATTTATTATGTTGATTTCAATTGCACACTCATAAGCGCATATTTTAAAATGTACAGCGCCATCTGTTTGAGATGAGCAAAAAAAAAATTCAAGGTCGGATATGTATATAGATTTTTTTTTTTTTTTAATGATATAAGGCCGTTTTCCATTTAAAATTAAAAGTAGCATATTCTCTTCTTGTGGGCCGATTGCGATAAAAACAAAGCTTATGTTACCTCAAGCCCGGCCAAATACACCTGTTGAAAACCCCATTAAAATTTGTATGGTAGTTTTTATGTGATGCGTGGACAGACAGACCGACAAAAATTAACCAAACCATTTTGATGTGTTCTATTACTCATCTTACATTTCCCCAAATTAGTTTTTCTAGTAAACATCTTAAATGTACAGACTTGCCAACTATACAGTTTTATCTTATGTAAAGATAAAATATTAAAGGCGTATTTAATAGCTGAAAGACATGTGAAGTGCAAAACAGAGAAGTAATTCTGCTGGTTTTAAGTTAGTGTTATCTTCATCATTGGGGAAATGTTATTGTTTTGCATGACTGTAAGGCTTCCACCAGTGCCTTTTCCTAACAATCGAAGGATGACAAGAGTTGAGTTATAGAACTATTCAGACCCAGGTGTTGGACCACCAGCATGTCCACGGTTTCCAGTTTCCTCCTGCACGCTATAATCCCACTAAATGTAGAAATAGCTGCTCTCAATGCTAGAAGCAACAGAGGGGGGAAAAGATTGCATTGCTGTTTCCAGTTTTTGTGGCCAGCAACAGTGTATGAACTCTCTGCATGTGCACACATGGCCTGTTACTCTCTGTGCACAAACACATACACTCACACATACGCACTCACAAACACACTCGCTTATACATGCACACAATGGTTCAGACATCTGTCTAATGAACTGTTCAGAAAATGTGTGCAGCACAAATAAATCTGGACACTATGTCCTGAGAACATGTTGAGATTACACTTCCAGTGACTGGCATAGATGTGTTTCAGTTCAGATTAGAAGCATTAGATCATGTTTAGTTTTAAAACAACTAATGTAATATAGATAGATAGAAGTGTTAATTAATATTAGGTATGTATTATGTATGTTATGTGAGTGCAGTATATCTTTAGACTTTGGAACAACTTGTTGGTGTATAATAAAGTTTTTCAAAGTGCAGAGGTGGCTAATGCTCAGTGATGAACACTGATTAAATTTGGCAAGCTTCACTTTAATAATTTTCCATTTGTGGTAAGCCACCTCATTAGTGCTTAAGGGCTTCTCGAGAGGTGTGTGTGTCTATGTGTGCATGCAAGTGCGATGAACTAGCCTTTTCTTTGAGTGCCACCTTGTGGGAATGAAAAGAATGAAAAAATGCACTCATTGTCGTCGTCCCCCCCCTGTCTCCACAGGCCGCAATGAACTCATTGCCAGGTACATTAAGCTGAGGACAGGAAAAACCCGCACAAGAAAACAGGTACTTGATTTTCTTTTCCCTCCACTCAAATCATTTTGTATATTATAGTGTTGTATAAACAAATCCTATTCAAGTTGTGATGTATTGTACATTATAACTTATACATACACAGTATGTATACTGTACATGTGCTCACCCACACCGATCAGCCATAACATTATCAATTATGACCCAGAAACAGTTGTCAGGATTATTTTTTTTCCCATGTAAAAGCAATGTAGCACTACTCTGAAAAAAAAAAAGCCAGTGCTCGCCTTGATAGAAAGGCACCTGGGCCCCGTTTCTCGATAACGCACACTACTCGCGTGCTAAGTAGACTCTTAAGATATATCTTACGTTAAGTGATAACTTTTCTAAGTGTATTTCTCGAACTGTCTCTTAGGA
>JAOTQY010000015.1:7119787-7137135 GCA_026413445.1 Dolichallabes microphthalmus
GGATTTTTACAACATTATTGTTGAAATACACAGTCCTGAAAAAGGGGCGTTTCTTTTTTTGCTGAGTATATATACATATATTATCATTGTCTCTAACAAAAATACATAATGTTAACTTTGTCATACTTTCAGCAGTTTTGATCCCAGTACACTGAGTGAAATCTTCTATGTAGGATTTCTGGTTAATTTAAATATTTCATGCTCCTAACACAATATCAACATGCAGTCCGTACATTCGTATTTTTTGTCTTTTGATTTACGGTGTCGTTTTATCTCACTGATAACTTGAGTGTGCAATTCCGAATTCCACAGAACTAAACTATTATCAAGCTTAAGGAAACAGACATAATAACTTTCAGCATGATTTATTGGTTTACAATGTGCAATGTTTATCGCTTTATAGGTACTAGTGTAAATATGGCCATTTGTCATTCCAAGTTCTTCAAAACTGCATGAGAAAGAGTGGGAACATGCTCTTGAATGATAAACATAAACAAATTTAACTTCAAGTATCTTCACTTTAAGATGAATCTCATGTCATGAAGCAGGAACTATGTACATTCTGTTAATTTGATTTATTTTATGAACTTGTTATGAAATTTTAAACAATACAGATAACCATCACTAGGAATTAACATTGCTTGAAACCAACTAAATTCATATGAAGTTTAATTCCTAATTTGTTTGTTTATTTATTTATTTATTGTCATCATAATTGTGCCATTTCATCACTGTGTTTGTTCTCAAGAAGGTCTCGTTAAAATGTCCCATTGGTGATGGCTTTCTATTTTCTCAAACCTCTCTTGCTCCGAGGCCCTTTGGTACTGAAAAACAGCAGACAGAAAAAAGTTAGTTATTTTCTTTAAGAAGAGCATTGTCCAGTTTTAAAAATATTAGCCAGGCAGAACTGGGTTTCCCCATTGCTGAGTCAGTAAAATAAATAATAAAATTATTTTATTAGTTTAATTATTTTAACACCTTATAGGTATCAAATTTCCCACTTATAAAATTGTTTAATATAAGCATATAAATGCTGTTTTTAAAGTATAGTCTAATGGACATAGCACCCTGCAGTATGTACCATTTTGTATTTGTACAATTTGTGTAATTAAATATGATTGCAAAATGCGTCAATTTCAAATACACATGTATAAAGGTTATTATTGTTATTTACTGTAAAAAATGTAAAATAATTCCCAATTCTTGTAATCCTTGCCACACCATCCAGTAAAAAAAAAAACTGGTATGTACCGACTTCTGTCTGAGCTCTTAAAAAAAATAAAATAAATAGAAAAAGAAAAAAAGGAGGAAGAAGCAAGATGCCGGCACCACGCCCTTAACCTTTCACTACAAAATGAAGACATCTGTCACTCTGTTTTCCCTTTCTCTGACTACCTCTGTCTGTCTCAGTCTGTCTGTCCCTCCTCTATCTCTATCTCTCTATCTCTCTCGCACGACACTCAGTCATCAACCTGCCTTGTGCCAGCCTGCCTACAACAGGCTCTAAGTTCTCTGGCATTTCTGATCTACCTCTGACACATATCCCAGAGAGGAAAAAAATGCAACAGAGAGAGTTAATTTGATCCATGGGAGAGGCTTAAAGAAATGTTTTAATCCTCTTTGAAATGATAAATAAGCTTATGCAGATCTGCTAGGAGTCACGTATATATTCGATATAAAGATAAACTCAATAAATAAATAAATACATACATACATACATATATACATACACTATATTTCCAAACGTATTCGCTTGCCTGCCTTCATATGCATATAACTTGAGTAACATCCAATTATTAAGCCATAGGGTTTAATATGATGTTGGTCTATAACAACTTCAACTCCTCTGGGAAGGCTTTCCACAAGGTTTAGGAGTGTGTTTATGGGAATCTTTGACCATCCATCCATCCATCCATGTTGGACATGAAGGCCTGACTCACAGTCTCCACTCTAATTCACCTCAAAGGATGGTCAAAAATTCTCATAAACACACTCCTAAACCTTGTGGAAAGCCTTCCCAGAAGAGTTGAAGCTGTTAAAATGTGGGCCAACATCATATTAAACCCTATGGATTAAGAATTGGATGTTACTCAAGTTCATATGCATGTGAAGGTAGGTGAGCAATACTTTTGGCAATACAGTGTAAATACATAAATGGATATTCTTTATAGTGTTATCATCCAGCATGTCATTCTGTCCTCACGGGTCATGGCATGTTGTATATTATTTTATTATTACCCTTGTGCTAGGGACACTGCCCGGGTGTCTAGTAGATTTAGAGAGCCTGATGTTTTGAATGCCAGTTCAGTTGTCTATTTTATAATGCTTGGTTGTATAATTATACTGGCTGACTTCACACATGGCTTAGTGAGGCTTCTCAGCTGTCCTTCCTCCCTGTCTTTTCTTCGCAATTGTATCCACCCAGGTTAAATGTCTCTCACTGTGTTCCATGCAGTGTTGCTTTTTTGAGACACCTTTATTTAACACGGTGCTATTGTGTAGTAGATCCCACTAGGCCTGCTTCAGAGGTTGTGCTGTAAGGAAAGTCAGCTGCTACTTCGGACTAAATATTTAAGAACCCTGCAAACTTGAAGAGACAGAAGAAGAGTAAAACTTCCAGGGTCTTAACTCTAACTGCTACAAGTGGAAGTGAATGGCCTACTTTATTCAATGCGGACAAATCAGACCACTAGGTTAGATGTTTGGCAGATTAAAGATTGCTGAAAACACCATGTATCACGACTACTCACTTTTTCTGGTGGTCGCTGACCCTGTTTCTCAGAACAGTGACCTAGAGACAGAATCGAAACAGAGATATGACACCGAAACAGAGATAGGCACATAGCCTCTAGACAATGTATGTATGTCGCTTTTAAATATCTGGGAAGCAATCCAGTGTAGACCAGATATCCAGCACGGAGAACCATGTAGTCCTGCCAACTCTGGCCTAGGTATGAATACCACAGCTAGTGTGAGTTATGGTGTAACAGCTCTGTCAGCAGACGTTCGTACAAAATGTAGCAAAAGAGGTTATAATTTCTGCCTTATGGAGCTAACACCTTTGTTGAGTGTTCCTTTCAGATTTGATTTGTTGGACTCATTTTCACAGCGAATAGATTACCTCATATTTCTGACGTACATATTTGTATTGTAGTTCAAATTTCTCTGCCTCGAGTTGGTACATCCACTTCCAAAGTTCGTTGGCTTTCTCTCTGCAAGACATGAGACACGATAAACAGGGTGAACCAGTCTCTGAAATGAAGACAGAGTTCGGTTGTCTGCAGCCTTACAGCATTTCTATATCCAAATATTTTTTTTGGATGCATTTTCCGCATAATTGTGACTCATTTGTGCTGAAGGACACAGGGCTATGCAGTTCATGCAGTGTGGATCCTTTCTAGCAGCCCTGTACCTGAGCATCTCAGCATTCATGTCTTCAACATTTAGCTCTTTACGTCTCTCACTAAGGACCTTTTTCTTCTTCTCCCTCTCTGTTTGTTTCCTCTGTCCTCCCCGCTTGTCAGTCTATGAAAACAGCAAGACAATAATCGGAATAAACCAAGTGAAAATCAGTAACATTTAAGAATCAGCAGATTCTCGAGCATTACCCTTTGGAATAAACTGGTGAACTGTAAGCTTCCCAGAACCTTCTTTTTCTTGGCATCATCATCAGCTTTTTTCTTCGCCTCTTCCTCCTCTTTCCGTGCCTTTTCTTCCTGAAGTATACACATCTCGTTTATTTTCTGGAAACAACCTCTTTGAGTATTAAATTGACCTGAAGGGTTGACTCACCGCCAGCTTGATCTGACGCTCTCGCTCTTTTTCTGCACGGACTCTTTGCTCCGCTGCTCTTTCCGTCCGTCGTTTGTCCTCATTTTCAGAACAGAATTTAAGTGTCAATCAACATAAAATATGTTTTAAACACAAAAAAACCTTTCAAGTGGACAGTGACTATAATATAATAATCAATGAAATTGATTTATTCATGCTTTTTTTTTTTTTTTTTTTTTTTTAAGTATTATCATGATCAGGGTCACTGTGAATCCGTAGCCTATCCCAGAAATGCTGTGTGTGAGACGGGAACACACCCTGGATGAAGCACCAGTCCATCACAGGGCATCATGCACACATACAGTACAGTCAAACTCACAGTTACACCTAGGGGCAAGGAAGCTTTGCCAATACAGCAACTGGCATGAGCTTAGGAAGTGGGAAGAAATCGGAGAACCTGGAGAAAACCTACATAGACAAAGGGCGATAATCTGAAACTCCACACCTACTTGAAAGCTTGTTGATGCTCATTTCAAATGATGATATTTTGTTCATGCATGTTTCATGATACTGTTTACTATTTGTATTTAAAGGTTCATTAAAGATGCCGGAACTCATCATTATGCCTTCTCAAATTACATCTGCCTTCAGTGCAATGAAAGTTACATTCTAGTGCATATAACACAATTCTTGTTCAGCTTGCTTTGTATTTATCTGTATTGTTCATGTGTTAAAAGAAAGAAAATAGTTTCTACAACTGAAATTTTAGTTTATCATCACATTACTCTTTTGTTAGTTTGGTTCTGCATCTTATTGTTTTTTTTTTAATGTTCATAATTATTATGCTGCCTTGATGACCAGAATGCAATAGAGATCTAGAGATGTAAAGTAGGAACATGATCATCACTCATGATTATGGTTATTCCTCTGAAAACTGTTATGAGCAACCCCCCCCTCCTCCCACCCCAATTCTTTTTGTACTGTAACTCACCATTCTATTGGAAAGGGCGATTAATTCCTCCTCTTCTTTTTTGCGGCTCTCGAAATGTGCTTCAATCAGGGACTGGAGTTCTGTCAGGTCCTTCTCCATGCGCTTACGGTAAATGTCCTGCACATCCCAGACCAAAACATTCCTTTCTTAGTTTTACAGTAGGAATGTATTAGTTACAGTGGCATCTCTTCAAAATATGTGGTAACTCTTTTTATTATTATAATAATCATTGTTTATTAATTATTATTCAAACCTATTTATACATATACTGAAACTGTTAATCCAATTATGATTAGAGAGAAAAGAATATTCAGTCATGCTTCAACCTGTACTCACATCAAAGTCAACCTTTTCCCCATCAGGTATTTTGGGAGGAACCATGGGTGGCAGAAAGGCTCTGAAAATGAAAGAATAACATTAAACACCCCATTTTTTCCACCTAAACTATGTACTGTATAACATTTTAATATGTCTTTCCCACAGTCGCTCACTTGGGCTTTGGTTTTGCTTCTTCTGTATCAGCCAGTGATTATGAAGAAGAACGACAGAGAAAGAAAAGTCTGAGAACTACTTTAGGTTAAGCATAAAACATAAAAAAATCTAAATCATAATATTTATGATTTCCTGACCTTCCTCTCCTTGTTCTAGGGCCACACCTACACAAAGAGAGAAGCTTTAGGTAATATTCTCTTATAAATATAAGAGGCCTAATCATAACCGGCCCAACAGAGACGTAATAAAATACTGATTAAGAATAAGGTGCTTACACAATGAGAGTAACAGAAAGCAGTAGATGTTTCATCATTAAAGTTATACTCATGGACGAAATAAACAGTGCACATTTTAATTTCTTACACATTTTATTTCTGTCGAATGAATAAGAAAGTTTGATTTTATACAAAAACCTGTCTATCCATCAGCACCAGAAATTTAAAACTCAAAACTCAAATTCAAAACTCTGTTGACAATGAGGTAGAGTCAAAATATGGCCTCCTTGCACACCCAGCATCTCCAGCTGCAGCCAAAAACTGTTGAAAAGTCCGAGGACTTATCGGTTGTTGTGCCGGAATACCAGCAGCACTAGTGGCAGCATGTTCTGTATGATTTCTCAAATAATTTCATCAAATTAGTCTGTCTTGTCTTGGCATTGTCACTCCTGGCCTTCCAGACCTAGGGCAATCAGCATTAGAACCGGTTGTTCGCAATTTGTTCCATAGTCTAGAAATCGTATTTCTGGCAACTCCAAAAAGTGTCTGGCAATGTCTTCTTGCGCTGCACCAAGTTAAATCATTCTCATGGCTATCTCTGCTAGCATTGTCTAAATAGGGCATGATGGTGTGACACCAAAATGCATGATCAGTAGTAGTTTTCCTTACTTTTGATACCAGGATATAATCACATGGCAAATTTCAAATATAGTGTGAGTTAGGTTATCCTGATAAAGTAACGCTCTAGTGAGCATGACAGTAATTTCACCTTACTTGTGTTCTTAATATGACAAGGCAAACTAAATTGTAAATTAGATTTAAAGTTTTCATAACAGTATATATTTTTGTATGTATATATTTTAAAGTGCAACTTTTCTTTTGGCCATGAGAATAGTTGTGAATGTTCTGACTGCCTGGGGAATAATATTAGAGGCTGAAAAGCTTACTGTGCTGTCAGGAGCCATTAGACTCACACAAATAATAAATGATAGATAGCGAGATAGATAGATAGATAGATAGATAGATAGATAGATAGATAGATAGATAGATAGATAGATAGATAGATTCAGAATACTTTTTCCAAGGACAGCTTATAAAAGTCTATTTTAACAATTATTAGATAGATAGATATAATATTTTATATCTATTTAAAGTTAGCCCTCATCCGCATTCACGTCTGTAATTGGCTGGAGTTGCTGTGATTGACATTTGCTCTCTTGGACTTGTAGCCATAGTGCAGCCATTTCCAAATATTTCTTTTCAAAAATAAAATTTTTGGCATGCAAAAGCTTCAAGAGAAATTTTGTAACAGATGAGAAAAAGTCAGATGGTGCAGAAATCTAGATCCTGCTGGACACAATTTTCAATAAAATACTTGACTCAAATGTCAAATTAAATAAAGCTACAATGTTTTTGAAGCAAGTTAATATATTTTATTTAATATATTATCTTAATATATTTCTTCTATTTTTTCATCAATGTGTGAGTGTGTGTATGTGTGTGTGCCCTGCGATGGATTGGCACCCTGTCCAGGGGTGTACCCTGCCTAGTGCCCGAAGTCTCCTGGGATAGGCTCCAGGTCCCCCGCGACCCTGAACAGGATAAAGCGGTATAGAAAATGAATGAATGAATGTATATCTCTTTAAATAAATATAGATAATATAAGAAAGACCTGTTTAAAAGTCCCTGTTTAAAAGTAGGTCCAGATGTGGTTGTATACCTGCTAGTAACTTCTAATTCACCTCTAAGCCACTGCTGGGGAACTGCTGCTTTCTAACAGCTGCGATGGTTGTATATAAAAACTAAGACAGGGATTAAAATGGCAATCATGTAGTTTGCTAAATGGTTTTCAGTTCTGTTTCATATGAAAAAATGTGACAGCAAGCAAAGTTCACATCCTACTGACATCTTACTTACTGACACTGATACTGGTCAATCGAAATGTAGAACAGACAAAACTTTTTAATGTCTCTTCTTAAAAGCAAGCAATATCAAGTTGTATAATTGAGATAGAAAGGAGAGATAGATGACTGCAGACTACACATGCCTCAGTATGGAACAATAGCAGTCTACACAGAGCGATAAATAGATAGAAAGAGAGAGACAGATAGAGAGAGAGGGACAGAGAGAGAGAGACAGATAGACAGAGATATGAATAGAGAGAGATTGCGAGATTGTACATTATGCGTATAATTCATTATATTGTAATTCTTATAAAACGCAATTCTGCCTTAATACCGTAAAACAATTTATAACATTTCCATCATACCTTATTATGTTTATAAGATTTTTGTTTAAAAAAAAAAAAAAACCTCTTGAGACAGAATGATTCCTCCATTCTATCAGCAGCACAGATTTCCTTCTCATCAGCCAGGTTGTGACCTGCACTGTGCATTCCATTTCAGTCGAATAATAATAAATTAGGAGTGCATTGTACCTTCGGAGATTTACAGTTTGTAGGGCTTAAGGTTTTTAATTTTTTTAGTAAAGCCACCACATCATTAGCATAAGCTGAAGCGGCTCTACCTTCCTCCACCACCTCCTCATCCTGTTCCTCTACCTCCTGATTCCCCTCCTCAATCTCCTCTGTGCAAAAAAAGCAGATAGCACAATCGAAATGTGAGATTGCAGCCATCCTCCACAGCCATAAAAATACGGCCAATTATGTTGCATGCACACCCAACTAATGCCTACACATTATTGCACACACCCCCACACAGCTCACCAGTAACCATCCCATAACGTAATGCAACAGTAGCAGACTCTCTCTCTCTCTCGCTCTCTCTCTCTCTCTCTCTCTCTCTCACACACACACACACACAGACACAAAATCTTATTATTATTGTTCATCAAGATGCATGCAATGCATGCATGCAAAAGCTGAGTATTACTTGCTACATGCATCTTATAAATTGGGTCATATGACAGTTTGTCCCAGATTGAAGACAAAGACCTGGAAGTCTAGTCTGAAAGCCTTCTACCGCAGGAGAAAGAGAGCATTAGCACCGAGCTTGTCTACAGAGTATTGAAAGCAGGAGATGGAGTAAGATTAGCATTGTGGAGCTAACAACAGCACCTTTCTCTAGAGCCCTCAGATAGCTCAGCCTCGTTCTCTCAACACAAAGAAACCTTTCTCACTAACCAGAGCAGAGCGGTTACAACCGTGTGCCAGAAACAAAATGGCAACTTGATAGCTTACTGACATTAACATAGTTTGTTGGGGGAAGTAGAAACAACTTTGAAAGAGCAAAGGCATTGGATTGTTTTGAATTTAGGTTGAGTGGGAAATGTCTTTATTTATTACAGGAATTGTATAAGTTCATGCGACATAGGTACGATTGCCACAACATATTAAGCTTCACCACTCCTTATTCAGAAGCAACTCTGAACTCAGAAATAGAAAGGGAAAAAAAACACATCACGCGTTGTAACACAATGCTTCATTCCTGTGTGTTTGTTCCATTGCCAAAACCTGCAGCAATTCCTGACTGGGCTGAGCCGACATTGCCCAAACAAAACCACACCCATGCAAGCTGCTCAGTCTTTTCTAACAGACATTATGGAAAGTGTAGTCCACATGTGCTCCAGTGGGTGTGGTGATCTATCACTGTTGTTGTCTGAAGGTCCTGTTGTGGCAGGATCATAAAGCTACCTGCCAGATTATTATCAATGCTTCGAGAAAACCAGTGAGATCACAAACAGATAAACAGTCCAAACCCTATGTTGGTGCTGTATAAGCTTTATTTTCAGGATATAGGATTTATCATGTTGTATTCAATGTGTTCTGCTCTGATTGTTCTGCTCTGATATATATAGTACTTGCACCATGTGATGTATTAGTAATATTGCAGTAGCCTCTTACCCTCACTCTCCCTGAAAATCAGAAACAAACGAAAGAATAATTATTTAGCTGCTACACACCATAGTAATGTCCATTATTGGTTATAATTAATAATCAATATTTATGCATGGACATTTACAATCTACAACAACATTCTGTTTATCAGTACTTACTCATAGTGAACTTCTTCTCTATCTGACATGTTTGGACTAAGACCTGTTACATGTAAAGATAAACAGTTTGTTTTTATTCTCTTCATGTATTATTATTATTATTATTATTATTATTATTATTACATTTTTTTATATTATTTTTAATTTTTTAACACAACGATGTCAATAACAACAACTGATTATCAGCAACATGGAATTTTTTATCCCATCATTAAAAAAAAGATAATCCCTCAAATTATTTAAATGGTACTCGATGAGCGAAAAGTCATATACATGTCTTCATAAATTTGACATATAACATTAATTATGAATAAAGTAATAATAGTCTGATTTTACCTGCCTTTGTTTTCTGTAGATCTGGGGGATCCTTTATGAGGTTACAATACCCCCTGTTTCAATTTGAACCCTGAATCAAATCTGAACTGGTTTATAAACTGTCCTTGTATCACATGACTAACTTTAGGGCTTTACATAGTTAGTAAAACACTTTGTAGTATGAGTGCACACATGCCTCAGTACGGAACAATAGCAATCCAATGTGTCTATTTATACAGCATATGCACAACTGGGCAGCAACGAACTAATCTGCCTAACATGGCTCTCTGTCTCAGCGCTGCCCTGAAGAGGGTTTAAAGGGGAAGATATGGCGTGTGGATGATTCGAAGCTAAAGTACATGTGGCTCGTGGGAGTTCAATCAGTTTTATCAGAGGAGGCTGAAAGATTGTGAGCTTATGCCACAGGGCTGTCTGACGCCATTCCAAAACCACTGATCTGTCACGTCAAAAACAACGTTGCCAGATCAGCACTGATGACCTGTCTGTTTTCGGGTTACCTCACAGTGAGAATGATGAGGGTTGGAGAATGCTCTATCCCCCCAGGTGAAGAGGTTCTAGTGACAGCTGCTTTGACACACACTAACAATGCACCCCCGATGAATCACTAATGTGGACTGATCTTATCTGATGTATTTAGGTGTAAGAAGCAGCCGTTCCCCCCCCCCTCTTTTTTTTTTTTACATTTCCTTGGTATATTATTAATAAAGAAACATGTTTTTAATCTTTCATTTTTTCCAAAGATAGCAAAATATTTTTATTTTTATTTTTTAGCTGTTGATTCTTAAACTCCTACAAATTAATCTCCATAAATATTGAATTATACTATATATAAATAAAAACCCACAAACAATTAAATAATTGGAATGCTCCATTTGTGATATTTAACACGGTGCAGTTGGCCTGAATGAAAAGATTTAACTTTCCATCCTGAACAAACAAACTCTTATATAATGTAAACAGAAACGGCTAAAAAAGGAATGATTGAAAGGCAGCCTGTGAAACCAGGAAGGTAATCGCTTCCAACATTATCGAGTACATCCTGCTAAATATGATGATTTGTAAAGAAGTTGTACTAGTTTTTGGTTCTTGACAAATTCTTGGAAGAGTACTCCGTCTGGCCACCGCCTTGTTTGATCAGTCTACTCACATTTTAATGTTCAACCAATTTTCTAACCAATTCAGTAGCTGATTTTGCATTCAGTTTTTCACATAGTAGCAGCAGAAAACATCTGGAGCAAGCCCACATAAAAATGCATGTTTTACCAGAGACTCACTAGTAATAAAGACATCCTGATCCCCATTTACCAAGTCAATTTGATCAGGTAGCCGCTTCCTGAGAAAAGCAAACATTTTTTATTAACTTGGACCACATAAAATGTCTTCCTGTACAAGCGTATAATAGAGTGAAATTAATGTCAATTACCATTTTGTCAATTATTAGGACGATGGAAGTACCTCTGCATGCTACATGGGCATGCTCCCTTTGTTTTCCAGGCATTTGTCTATGAAGGGGGTAAGAGGAATTTTTTGATGTATTTGGGTTTTTTACATTACATAATGTAGTAATATATAAATATGCCTTTATTGGTCACCTACAGTATACTTTACAGCACAGTGAAATTCTTTTCTTCACATATCCCAGCTTGTAAGAAAGTTCAGAGGGTCAGAGTGCACGGTCAGCCATGATAAACCAAACTCATGTTGGATATTGCACGCGAGTTTCTCCATTCAGGCCTTCAGCAAATTTCAAACACAGTGACCGCCGTGCTCCCAGACCTTGCAGCAGTGGTTTGGCATTGGGACACATCCATAAAGTTGGTTATGTAACATTACAACTGGAAATTATGTCTACAATAGAGATAGTTTGAAATTCAGAGAATGTCTTTGAGTAAAGTATATAAAGTACTTTGAAACTGGTGCAGCTGCAACAAATGCCCACAAATAAATGTCATGCGCTGTTTGATTTCTGTTTTTTTTTTTATATGTTAGATTAGCCAATCTGATTTTTTCTTTGCTTTTGCTACCTTACCTGTTTACTACTATTTCCTATTACTATTTTGGAGTTCTCCCTGGGGTTTGTTTATTTGGGGGATTTGGTTATGTTTGCTTCTACTGTGTTTGACCTTGCACTGTTTTGGATTTGATTCAGAATTTTGGCAATTTCTGACAACTGCATTAACAAACTGCACATGGATCCCACAAATGTGCAATGCAAGTGTTACAGAAGGAATAAAAATGGATGCAATAATGAAAATATGAACATGAGTGAAAGTTGGCCCGTCTAGTTCAGAAAGGTTTTGGAAAGAGGAACGAACAACCGCTACTAGAACACATGTTCAAAACCAGTCACTGAAGCACATTCAGCAAGAAAACTAATTTACTAACATTATAACAGCACTTTGTCTCATTAGTAACTGCTTCTAAGTCATTCTGAATTACCTTTAAGTTGCTGGTGTTGTGTTTCGATCATTCATTACTGATAGTTACCGTGAGCGTGAACTTTCACCAGTGTGCTGACAAGTTCATGACACACCTCAGCAAGGCAAAACAAACTAGGGTACAAAGCAAACTAGCTTCTAACACAGGGCTTAACCGCACATCCCTGTCTAACCTCTGAGTGTGTGGAACAAGAGATTATACATACTGTAGCACACTATCTTTTTTTATGTGAGGCTATTCTCAAGTGAACTAAGTAGCGACATACCTATATACTGTAGATTTGTTCTGGCTACATAGTACAAGAATGTAAAACTACTTTCACTCCTGGGTATGAAGCACCCAGGTAAAATGTTGCACCGACGGATTTTATTTGCACTAAATAATATATTTTTTAGATATACACTATATTCTTAAGAAGCAAGGGAATAACATATACTGGTAAATATAGATAGTTACTTAAGCCTACTACTTTGCATGCAAAGATTATTAGTTACTGTACAGTATTTCTATAATTTCAGATGAATGTTTACGGTTAGGTTTTTTTTTCAAGGTGTTATGCTAATACTGCATGGAAGTAATAATAAAAATGTTTTGTACCTTTTACTGCTGTGCTTTACTCTGATTATTACATAATCTGTGGGGAGAAAAAGGAAGCTACAACAATGGTAAATAATGGGCAATTTATCTTTTAAAAGTAAGTAGCCTACTCTGTCATGTCATTACCTGTTAAGTAATTAGACAAAAAAAAGTCTTCTCTGTCCTTTGGCTGTTTAGACAAAGGCAATCAGACCCCATCACAACTGCTTAAGTGCTGAATGACTGAACCACAAGATAGGAATGCATTGAAAAATGCAGCAAGTAAAAAATGAACTTAAAGTAGTAAGTCATATGATCTTAGAAGGAAACAATGACATTTTTCTGTTTTTCCTTCTGGGGAAAACTTTAACATTTTAACCCTTTACTAACGCTCAAGGGGAGGATTTTTCTTTTGCAAATGGTTCGTTTAGATTGTCAGAACCATTATCTGTACAAAGATCTTTTGTGGAGAGGATCTTTTATCCTGTGAATGTGTCATGTTTAATTGGTATTCTAATAAATAGTTTTTACTTTAAGATATACAGCACAAAATGCTGAACAAGTACATTATGCTCAATGTTTAGCCAGCATGACAAGCAAGATAACTGTAGGCTGTTTGTAAGGTTGAAGGAATGCTGATCGTGATATCCCCACTCTAAGACACATACTAAACATGCTCATTAACTTGGCTAGTTGCTTCAGGTGTCTTCAAACAGGAAAATCATGAAACTATAGTGCATTCAACTATGTAAATTATTATGTGTTTTATATATACACATAAAAATGCTTTACTATAATGCAAAACATACTGCTAAAAGGATGTTGGATTTTTATTAACATCATTATGCATATTATTGCATGTAACCTTGTATAAGGTTTATATGTAAAAAAAATGTTCTTTAACTTTTTAAAAGTTTTTAAAAGGTGCATCATATTTCTTCTTCTTCTCTCTATTACTACTTTAAAAAGTAAGCCATTACTATGTAAAACAAGCAACAAATTTGAAATTTATTGTATTGTTAAATATTAGCTTTGCAGATTTTTGTAGTAATAAATCACTAGTTGTAAATCACTGTTTCTGTTAGGATCACATAGGTGAATGTTGATTAAAACAATGTTGACAACAACAACAACAACAACAATAATAATAATAAAGTGCAAGACATAGCAAATTCTTTTTTTTTTTCAAAGATGAAAAATTCCCATGCTCTGATTTTTCAACGTCTTTAGATGGAACAATTCAAAATTCTCACCATAATTATTCACTGAGGTAATTGCCATACCTTTCAAACTGCCTTTCAAAACACCTTTCGAACAACTATTGTGTGTTTCATTGTGAAAGGGTGTGTCTCCTACATTTCATCAGATTGTTGAGCGTGACTGTTTGTCTCCAGTGCCACCTACTGTAGCCTCATGCTGTAGAAGCAGCAGGTGAGCTCAACATTTCTCCCCTTTCTAGCAAGTCTGATCAATTGCTTTGGATACATGAGGTGAAAACTGTAAACAACGTGTACAGACTTGTGAGGATTCATTGGCTGATGATGTCTTGGCTTAATCTCTTTGCTTAAACATGTAATTAAAGTGGTAGTGCAAGCACAGGGCTATATTGAGCTTCAGTAACCTCTTTCTCCTGGTCAGGATGAGAATACACCATTGTAACACAAAATGCACATATACAATTACACCTGGGGGCAGGGTAGAGTAGCCAATCCACATACCGCGGTATGTCTTTGGAAGGTCAGAGGAAAGCAGAGAACCTTGTACACACAGTAACCTGAGATCAGAATCAAACCAAGGACCCTGCATGCAACTCTACCTCCTGCACCACCATGCTGTCTGGGCTGGGCATTTATTCAGAAAGCTTTAACCTTATTATCCTTTTCAGATTTCTTGATGTCAGCAATATTTTTAAATACACATAATGTAAAATATAATATGGTATAATGTGTAAATATAAGTATCAAACACTTCTGATAAATGACAGGTATCATGATGAAGTTTTAAATTTTTTCTAAATTACTTTTATCAGGTGAGGCAGAACAGAAATGCATTTCTGAATTAAAATGACCATACCTAATACTTAATGCCTGTCATTTATTCACAAGCTTTAAAAAAAAAGGAGGGAAAAAAAATTAAAATCTTATGCCATAATGACTTTCCGCTTCCAGCCCTAAACAAACATAATATTGCTAATGTTAGGGCAAGAACATTTGGGCTTATTCTATAAATGTTGTTTTAGTAGCACGCTTTGAATCACATGTTTAGTTTGTTGCTTGTCGTATGTCAAACATTTCCTAGAAAGTAATTGTTTGAACATAATGCCTTAAGTGTAGTGTTGTAATGTGCTTTTGATGTAATGTTAAATGTGTTACCCATTTCCTTGGTTTGATGTGCCTGCTGATGTTTTTGAAAGGTTTTGGTCATAAATATATGCATATCAGAACCACAAGCTAATTTTGAAATTAAGTATGAATGAGCTGATCTGATACTGTTCATTATTTCTTACCCACCAGACGCTACAATATGAAACAAGCATGAACCTGTTTATTTAGCCTGTAAAGTAGCTCTCCTTTGGTTTAAATAATCTTTAGATCCTCACCAACCATTTTAATCATGAGTTTTAACTTGATCATTCAGCACATGACAAAGGGGTAGTTATTGTTCAAAAAGAATAGAGTGCACACACAACAAGAAAAACACAAGAAGGATGTTTATAGAAATGTAATATATTTTTATATTTTTTTATATTTTTGTAATATATTGACACATAATCTAATAGCACTTTATGTTACTTAGGCATTGAGAATACATAAACATTCAATTAGACAAGTTACATGCAATAAATGCTATAGGCAGTATGTATAACAATAACATATGATGAAGATTGTAATATTATTAATATTAAAATTGATAAAGCAAATGTCAGCATTGCCACATCGATACTCTGAATTGATTCCATATCCTGTGTAAAAGGAAAAAAAACATTGTGTGGATTACTAGATGAGGAAGTCCAAAAACAACAAAAGTCCTTAATAAAGTCAGTAATATAAAAACTGATTCCGAATTTAATTAAGAAACAAATAGAAGGGTATCAAATAGTCAGTAAAATTAACAAATGATGTTATTTTATTCTTTCATTCATTATTTACTGTCCCTTTTTATTTTTCACCTTCCCACTTTTCCCATTTCATTGACTCCAGTACATGTTTCATCTTGTATCCATGTACTGTACTATTGTGCTCACCCAACATTTATAAACTCTTTTCTCCTTATATGACAATAAGAGGGTGTGTCCAAAAATCTCTATGTGTTAAACTGGTTCCGGTATTTTGTGCTTAATATCAGTGCATAATGCAAGAGGGATCAAGTGATAAAGAAAGATTTAGCTTTAATTCAAGGAGTTTCATGAAAATATTGCATTTCTTTTTTTTTTTTTTAATAAATCACATACTTTTATATTCTCTTCATTTCCACAGGCTGAAAACTAGACAAACTAACATAATTATGAATAAAAGAACACTAATACTTTTTACTGGAATGAAATCTGGAACCTATAAACATCACCAAATACAGAGTTTCCTGTCTTGCTTTGCCAGACTTTTAATGCAGCCTTCTTCAGTTGCCGCCAGCCTGTGAGTCTTTCTGCCTTACGTTTTGTCTACAATAAGGGAAAAACTGTTCAAGTGGGTTGAGGTCAGTCGATTTCTTTGCCTTAAGTCGCTCTTGGCTTGTGTTCACATTGTGTTTTGCATCCATCTATACTGTGAAGTTCCTTCATAATAGTTTGTAGCACTATAATGAACCTGAGCAGAAAGATTTCTACACACATCAGAATTCATTCTGCTATTTCTATCAGCAGTCACATCATCAATAAATACCAGTGACCTAGTTCCACTGGCAGCCACACTTGCTCATAATTTTGCGTTCTGACATTTGTACAGATAATATGGTATAATTAGCATCATAAACTCTCCCTTTCCCATAGCCCTTTGTCTCCCCATCATTCTGGCAGAAGTTAAAATTGGTTTTATCTTTCCAAGGAATCATGTTTTTTAAGCAAGGTCTAATCTATTTTTCAGTGTTGCAGTGTTTGCGTCTGTTATAAAGTCTTTGCATTTATTTACATGATGGATTTCTCTTGGACATGAATTCTGAGATCACCAATTTTGGATGTTTTCCAAAGCCTTGCAGACCTTTTGGTGTTGCTGAGCTCACGTTCCTTCTTTTAAAGAATGTAATAAATTGTTGATATGGCCGCTCCTGTGGTAGCAGTTTATGTTCAACTCCATCAGAAACCAGAAGGCTAGCTTTTTATTTCCCAAATTTGTCATTAAATGAAAAGACCACGGATAGTCATCAAACTGCTTATCAGTCACATTTCCAATTAGTTTCGAGCCTTGGCAAATACAGTAGTGTGAATTTATATAAAAGACTTTTGTTAACATTCATTCATTCATTCATTCATTTTCTATACCGCTTTATCCTGTTCAGGGTCGCGGGGGGCCTGGAGCCTA
>JAOTQY010000015.1:7144941-7155665 GCA_026413445.1 Dolichallabes microphthalmus
GCCACAATCATCAATATTAAAACAATAAAAGGCTTGAACTACTTCAGTTGTGTGTAATGAATCTAAAATATATGAAAATCTAATGTGTATCAGTCCATTACAGAAAATAATGAACTTTATCACAATATGCACATTTTTTGAGAAGGACCTGTATTGTATTGTTTAATGATTCCAATTCCTCCTTAGGGTCTAATCATATAAAAAATAAAGGTAAGGAAAATTTTTGCCAATTATTACAAAAGTTTTAAGAACCTTTTCATCCTAGATCTGCAAGAACTTTTACCCTGTAGAAAAATCAGTATGTGCTTCCAGATGCACAATTCCATGACACAAGAATTCATGGAGAGAAGTTTCCATGTGGGTTTGCAATGAAGTAGTTTTCTAGAGGATGATTTTAAAGTTGCATAATAATAATAATAATAATAATACATTTCCCCATGTATGAAGACTTTTGTAACACCATCTACAAGCCATTGTTGGATTCAGTGGGTAAAATGGTTAGAAATCCCATCAGCACAACTCCCCCTCCCCAACCTGTATAACCAACTAAATGCAATCATGCATAGCATTTGCCTCATGCTCCTAATAGCTAAAAAGCTGGATAATACTCATTTAAATCGCTCTATGCTCAGAACAGCTAAAAAAACAAAGGTTACAAATACCATATCTAGGAGTTGAGCATGGCTTGGCTTATCAAGTCTCTAAAGCCATGTGTACCACCGAGAGGCTTAATGACCATCATTAGAGATGAGCTTCATCTTTGTGTGTCTCCCCATCCCAACCCACTGCCCCGTAGCATTGCTTTTGATTAAAATATTAACTGAAGACAGCTCAAATGTCTGTATCTTGATGACAGGAATGTAATACTGTTCATACAACAGTGTGGCTAAACATAGTGCAGCATACCAGCTGATGCTGCCACTCGTGTCTGTGTGGATAATATGTGTATGCTAGGAGACATATGAATGTTTAACTTTGATTGATGTCAATCACTGAACTCAACTTACCCTCTATCCCATAGGATACGTCATATCTAGAATGACTATTTGTTTGTAACAGGTTTCACTGTTGTCACGATACTCAGATATCTGTGCCCTTGTTAACAAGCCTCTGTAGTAGCAGGGTAGCAGTGTAGGCTTTGTGTTTCCTCTATGATAAACCTACAAAGATTATCTAGAAGATTGTCAGTTCATATAACATCACTTTTGGCCACTGCACCCGGCAGTTAATCTTTCAGAGGGTAATGGAAGCTCAGGAGACTTCAGAAACACTCAGCTGTGTTAAACACCTGTTAGGTTTCCTGACAAGACCTTATCCATTGCATGCTGTTGGCAATAAACGTTTTGGCCTAGATGTTACCCTGGATATTTTTCATGACAGTTGGGTTGTTTTTCATCATACCACAGTCCTTGTGTGCTAATAAGTCTTGTGATCCTAAGTCTCGACTGCTGAAGTTATTTACAGGGTTATTAAACAAACCTTGCATTTTTAGTGATATATCTTTTCATAGTATGACATAGCCATTCCATGCTAATGCTTCTTGTAAATTTCAGGCCTCCAGACACTCGGTTTGCATGTGTATATGGATGTTCACACACACTGTCTTGTACCTGATCCAGCCATCTAACTCTCCCTGGTAAATCCCAAATGGTAACAGTTGTCCTTTGGCGTGCCTTTATTTCCAAAGGGTAAAATGCATTTATTTTTAGCTTGAAACCTCTCATTATAGTTTAGCAAGGTCACCGAACAGTTAATAAGCACTTAGAATAAACAGAATGCTAATCATTCTTTTGGGTTGTTCATACAGTATGAGGACACTTTGATTTGAAAATGTTAATTCCCGTCCCGTAACCTCCCAACCCCCACCTCAAATTAAACGTTAGATAGAGTTTTGTGTGTCATAAACAGAAGCTTTTCATTTTTCAGGAAAAAAAAACAACAACTTTATAGATGCTGTCTAGGCTGTGTAGATACAGAAATCTGCATCATCCTTGTAAAATTTCATGATATTGTGGTTTAATAAACTAACACCACCACACCAGATACTGACATGATGACACACCATGATCACTGAGTTGTACCCATAATGACCCCCTCTAGTGGCAAAGCACTCTCTACTTCTCCCCCCCCCCCTCCACTCAACACTGTGATTGTTTTGCTTTTACAAAAAAAAAGGCAATTTTGCTAATGAGGTGCATATTTTTACTGAGGTCCTGTATTTCTGTTGTATATTTAAAGACTTTTGCTAAAGTTTGGAGAATTTCATGCTATTTCAAATTAGCGCAACCTGTCACTCATTATCTCTCATTCGTGCATTCCATAATTCACTCAGCCAGCTGTGTATCTGTGGTTTCATGGCAGGGTGCAGACAGCCTCAGAGACATAATCCCCCATTGTTCATTAACAACACTCGCTGCTTTTTAATGTGTCAATGATGTCAGAAGTAAACAATCAGGTCATCTGCACATGTTTAACATGTCATCTTGTGTAGGAAGGCTATAACAGTCTATAGACATCTTTTTAATATAATCACAACCAATATTACTTTCCTCACTATTAGGAATATAACATTTTCAGTTAGTTTCATATAAACTGTAAAGAACAAAAAGAATTTCCAATTGTATAATGTGTAATGTGATTTAATGCATATGGCACAGTGCGTTAATATGTTTTAACCCACTAATGTGGCTTACTGCTGACTCAGTGGGACAAGCAAGCAATATTTTCTTAGAATCCTTAATAAATTAGCTTTTTTGAAGCAGTTTTAAAAGATCATTTACCTCCCATGATTTTTATGATTCACTACAAACAGTAGAAATAAAACAGTATGAAAATTTCATCTGTTTGATAAATCCATCATTAAAATATATATCCATGCTGCTTTTGGAATTTGGTCCATGGAAAAATAATGTTCTTTTAATGAATAGTTGAATGTTTAAAAGCATTTCCATGTGCAAATTGCAAGCACGTGGGACTGGTAGGTGAAGTATGCAGAACTCAAAGCAGAGAGCTGGAGCAGATCCTCTTGTTCTTGTGTACTGCTTTCCTACTGGGCATGGGCTAGAGCTCCTGCCCCCTGGCCGAACCCAAAACCCTTTGGACCAAAGTTTTTAGCATAGCAACCTGTAGATCCAAAGCAATGACAAAATTATACAAGTAAAATCCTCAGGATAATCCCTGACCTGCCAACCCCAAAGAGGAATAATGCATAGTCCTGCCAGGCTGGGGATGCGAGCAGTTGGGTAGTCACTAGTGATGTTAACTACGTATGTGTGTAATGTTAGCTAAGTCACAGATACACTGAGATATATTTGTATTACATTGACAGCAAGTGAAGCAGCATCTTTCAAGTGCGAAATTTGATTCGAGATACCTCCCCATTCCAAATAACAGAGGCAGGGAGGTGTTCATATAAGAATCTCACTAACTAGGTAACTGGCAATCATTCCAAATTGATATCTAGAATGGGCTGCTGTTTTTATTATTAAGAAAAATGTATATATTTTAAAGTGACAACATATGGCAGCGTTCTCCAGTGTCATAGAACCTACACAAAATACTTGGTATTAGTACAGAAATATCAAAATACTATAAATGCTAATGTTCTTCTTGTTCTATGTAAACGGCATGGTTATTAACATATTAACGAGTCGTGGAGCTGTATCGTAAACACTAAAGTACTCCAAGGGTAAGATTATGAATTGCTGGAATATTTGATATACTAATGTATTATAATGCCTCATAGGTTACCAGATTCTCACCTTTGCAGTAGATTTCTCCATCCTTATCTGCTAGTGTGGTGGACTCAAGGCTCTTTCCACATTTTGCACACCTGAAGCAGGTCTTATGCCATGACTAAAAGCAAAAGAAAAATCTTCACTTTGCATAATTTGGCAAATATTAATTCTCGTCCACTGAATGGTTGTAACATGGTATATTATTAATGTATGTTTATACACACACACAGGATACAGGAGAGACGTCACTTACATTTCCACCTCCCACCACTTTCTCTGCTGCATAAACAGCTTTGCCACAGCGAGGGCACACATCCGAGCTGCCAAATTTCTGTGCAAACTTAGAGGCATTGGGATTGTTGGTAGGTTGATGTGGTGCTTGTCTGGGTGAGAAATATGTATCTTTTAGTATGTATTTCAATCGAATTGATCTTGTCATGTTAATATAAAGACATGTTTGTTCATTTAAAACCCACTTTGAACTTAATGAACTTCCACTTACTCCACAGGTTTGATCCCCAGTCCTTCACCAGTGTCCATACTCAAGGTTCCAGCACCGCAACCAAATCCATAGCCTTTTGGCCCATATTTTTTGCCGTAGCACGATTTGCAGTAGATCTCATCCACGTGTACAGCCACTGTGGTGCTGTCCAAATTCTTCTTGCACGCCACTGGATGGAAACAAAACGGAGAAGAAAGACATCTGCTGAATTGCACAATGTAATGTGCTTTATTGGGATGTTAAATTCTAGAAGGTATTTATCTACTATTTTAAAATTAGTTTCAAGCAGTGGGTATGTGCCTATGGTTGTGTAAATTTCCATAACCTGCTCATTAGTAAAGACAGCAGCCAGGTTTTTACAAGTTCCAGAGTAAGCATTGTACTGAGGGCATTTAATGAAAAGCAGGTTTTTAGCCTCTTTCAGACTTCAGGCTTGAATAACACAGCATGTGATATGTGTCTCACAGTCAAGCATTCTTTTGTCTCCAGTCTGTGTAAATGATTTTCATTAGCAAAAAAAAAAATCTGAACTTCAGGCAACAAGTGACATAAGCGTTTTTGGCCCAGGGTTAGTTCAGCAACACTTTGTTTATATTGCTGATGCACTGCTACAATTTTCTGAAAGACGCAGAAATAGTATTGAGGAGGAGCACACTCTGGAGTCCCATATAAGGCATCCACCACCATGATGACGTTCATTTTCTGACTTCCTAATATGGACACGTGTTAAAGTAGAGATGTTAGTCTTCATCACATGCAACCTAAGAATTCAAGGCATGCTGTCTATCAGCATGGATATCTTAGACATCCTGAAATAGATTAGACAATATTAAGGAGACAGAAAGCCTTCAACATTTTAGAAGCTGGTGACTTACTACAGAGAAAGCAGGACTTGTGGAAGTACTTTCCTTCACACTGAACTTCCTCTGCAAAGTACACGGTCTTCTGGCAACAGCCACACCTGTTTCCTCCTCCGAGGGGCATCCTGAACACACACACACACACACAGAGTAAAATATTTACAGGAAATCAACAAACAATTGGAGCAGGATGGAAATACGTACTGATACTCTGAGTAACCTGGCATGGAACACCGTGGCTTATTTTATGAACTCAGTCTTAGCTCAGCTACTGATTTTACAGCTCACTCACAGGTTTGTCTAAATCTTTACAGACACATTGTATTTTTGCGTCTTTTGAAGGTGGCATACGAAACATAATTCAAAAAGTAGCCTGTTGCATCTTGACATAAAAAAACTCTGAAAGAATGCAATACCATTGGATAACCTTATATCGGATAGGCTTATATCATCGAGCATCATTGTCACTTACCTGCAGTCTGTGTAGTGTTAGTGCTGAGGGTGGATGCAGCTGAAAAGGAGTTGTGAAAACTTTACTGTTGTTCATGGTAATATCAGAGCGACGGGGTGGGAGAGGGGGAGAAAGTGGGCAGGACATGAGAGAAATGGAAGAGAGAGAGAGAGAGAGAGAGAAAAAGTGAGTGAGTGTGTGAGAGAGAGAGAGAGAGAGAAAGAGAGAGAGAGAGAGAGAGAGGCAACTCCCTGGCTGGAATGACGCAAAGTTCTCTCATTCCACTCTTCATCTGGTTCCTCTCTCAGTTACGTATTTTTTTGTTTTGTTTTACCGCAGCTATACTGCTATACCTTCCTGTGGTATCCCTGGTGGTATTTCTTTATTTTGAAATGTTTATACTGTTTACACATTAAGAGTTATTATTAATTTAAATGGTTGGAATAAACAACCACTTGAATTTAAACCAGTAATGGATACAGTAGGTACTGATCAGTGAGCAACGATTGCTTTCTAGTAGTTTTGTGCCAGAACGAGCTGGTCGTAGCTGATAACATATTAGAATCCAGGTTGATCAGTGGATGTCCTGCTGTGTTGATGTAGTCAGTGCTAGAGGTTCGCCTGTATTTCCATACAAGGTGTTTGTTATGTGATCCCGACTCTACATGAATCCATCACACACTCATCCACTTACTCACTCTTTCCACAGGACACCACACAGATATGCTTATCTGCACCGGTCACACAGAAGATAACCATTCCAGCTACTATATTTTTTCCTAACTGACTAATTTAGATTTTCACAGGATGCAACCTTGTTGTTTTTAGTATGAAGGTGTGAAAAGTTTTTTTAGACTGGCTGAAGGTGTTTCAGCTTACAGTCAGCTCACATTCTAGGTGAAGTAAGACCAAGGTACAGGAAAGTCCTTTTAGATTAAAAGGTAAATCACTATAGGGACACTTACTGAAAATAATAACAATCTTTGGTTGAAGGATTTTTATTTTTTTTTTAGAGGAAGATAAACACAGCACCAATAGGAAATTATATTCATAGTCATGCCAGAATTGAATTAAAAGCATGTCAGAACATTTAGTCCAGATTCTAAACATGATTTATGCTCTGATGACAAAACAAATTCTTGGATGCAGACATTGTTCATTTAAAATGAAAAAAGACTTTAAACTGGCTGCAGATAGAGAGAGAGAGAGAGAATACTCTACACACACACACACACACACACACACACAATTATTATTTTTTAAAAAGTTGAGGTTAAAAACAGCTGAGGCAAAAAAAATTCCCCACAAGGTCAGAAATATCACATTTTTCTATTCTTGTGGAAATTTTTGTCAGCAACAAAATAAAAAACATAATATGTAAATAATGTTTTTGCCCCTTAGCAAAAAAGGGGCTGTAACATAAAAAGTACTTTTCCTTATGGAGACCAGTACCATGTCTAAACAAGGACTAGTTTATCTTATATTCCCTATATGGCGGCATGCGGTCTAAAGAGCTCAGTAAATGTTTACACACGAGTAAAGTGCATCGAGGGCATGGTGGCTCAGTGGATAGCAATTTTGACTTATACTTCAAGGGTTTGAGGTTAAAATCTCACCTCTAGGTTGTATATTGGGAGTTTGCAGGTCCTCCTTGTGCTTTGAGTGTTTGTGAGACCTACTGTCCAAAGACATGCGTTGCAGGCTGATTGGTGTTTCTAAATGTCTAAATTGCCAACACTAATGGCTGATTTGACTGGTAATTATCTCCCCACTAATGTTAATGTGAACAGGGATCAGTGGCATAAAAAGACAATGAGGCTCATGTTTAAATGCATGACTTTTACTTTAGATGATGAGGCCGAGACTGATTTGGTTGATGGAAACCAAAATGCTTACTCATTCACACAATAGGTTTTGTGCATTAGTACAGTGATGTTTTAAACTGGTCCAGGAGGAACCCTGTCTGGTACAATTTATTGTGTTGGATTCTCTATCACACCCACTTCAATTAGAAAAAAAAGAAGAGCTATGAATTATCCAATTAGTTAACTCTGGTGTCCTCAGAGCTGAGTAAACACTACAAAGTGCTGGGTAGGGGGTTTCACTTTAAAAACAGGTTTGGCACAGGTTTAATGAACAGGCCTAAAATGCTAGAACTTCACTTTTGGCTGAGAGACACGCAAAAGGAAAACTGTCTATTAAACTACTCCTGATTTTAAACTAATAGCTCTCCATCTGCTTAGCCCAGTAATGCCTAAAGAGCCATATGCCATGCTCAAGGACTACCCTACAAACTGCATGTCTTTGTTGAAGTGTAAGTGATGAGTCATGATGAGTAAGTGAGAAAATGTGATTAGTGCGATTAACCAATGTTATCATCACAGTTCAATCAAATTCAGTAGAAGTTTAGTATGCAGCATATATAGTCTTTATTTTTATAGTTCTTTTACTACTCTTTTACTTTTATAGTAGATTTTACTACTCTTTAAGATTTTACTACTCTTTAAGGTCACTGGCAGTCGTATAAGCATTTCACTGCATATCGTACTGTGTATGACTGTGTATGTGACAAATAAAATTTGAATTTAACATCAGACATTGTCACAAGGCATCTTTAAAGAAATTTAATCTTTACATATAAACCTTTAAAATGTAAAAAAAAAAAATTGGACATTTATAGTTTGATCAGTTGGTTATTATCAGAAGTCAAAGGTCACTCTGATGTCAACCTTATTTTTAAACAATAGTGTAAAACGGGACGGTGGTGTAGTGGGCACTGTTGCCTTGCACCTCCAAGGTCTGGGCTCGATTCCCATCCCAATTTGCATGTTCTCCCCGTGCTTGGTGGGTTTCCTCCTCAGGTCCCCGCGACCCTGAATACAGGATAAAGCGGTATAGAAAATGAGTGGGAGCGTGAGTGAGTATATAACGGAGTCCCGTTGCAGCACTACATTGCCCAGAATCCCAAAGAGATTCCCGCCAATCAGGACCTTCGCTGTTACCATGGTATATGACGACATCCTGTGGGATTGGTCCACTATTTCCTTGTTGAAATGTTAACTGTTGCCACTGAATTCAATCAGGAATATTAAGAACTATTACAAAGTCAGTTATAAATAAAAAAATATCAAAACAATAGTAAAATTAAAATATTGTTAGTAGAATTTATGAATCAAGCGCTGAAACCGGGTCAATGACGTCAACCGCAGCGCATTATGGGAAGAATAGTCCTTCTCTGGCGTAAAGCCATATACGCAATCTTAGACCTTCATTTTCTATTTGCTTTAAAACAATGCTCCTTATGTCGTGATTAATCTCGTAGATATTCGCACTGGTTCGACACTTTGAAATAATTTTTTGAAAAGCTTTAAAAGTGGGCGGGGAATCGGAAGTGAGTAGAGTCACATGACCGTAATGCTCTCTTTTATAAAGGTCAAGTACATGGTGAATATCCGGGCAGCCGTCTTTAACGTGCCTCAAACTTTTATTACCGCGCCATAAACCTTATTATTACCTCTATTATAAACCTTTATTATCAAAATTTTGAAGCACGCCCAAGTGTGGTGTGCTGCGTTTTACATATGTATATTTTATATGTAATTTAGAGGACATCCCTCTTCTGCTGCAATGGTGTATTGTCGTTTCACGGAATGACCAGGAGGAGGCGCCCTTACTCACTTATTAGATGATCTGCCTTTAACAAGACACACCCAGCATCTTTTTAAAAAAGGCTTTCAGTGACCATTCCCAACAATCCCTATCCCTCCATTCCCCCCAGACATAACATTTGTCTAATTACTTCTGTGTTTACTTGTCAGATGATTACATTCTTTATCCTACTGCAGTTTCTCTCTAATGTTAAATCAGATTAGGCCCTGGCATGCATCATTACGTTGTATTATGTCCAGTCTTGTTCATTTGAGCTTCCATTTTTGTCCTACAAGACAGCTATGCTTCACACATACTCACAGCTGGCTCTACTTGAAAACCTACCAGAATGAATTTGACAAAAATGTTAATTCCTCTGTGATGGACTGGCACCTGTCCAGGGTGTACCCCACCTTGTGCAGTAAGTCTCCTGAGATATACTCCAAGCCCATCGCGACCCTGTCTACAGGATAAAGCAGTACGGAAGATAGATGAGTGAGTGAGTAAGGTTAATTCCTTCGTTCTCAGATTAGTTTCAGACAAACAATGGCAATCTGAACTCTGCATGTTATCTCTATATTGTTCTGCACAATTCATGCATTTATCTCCATACCAAAATAGTGGCGTGCAGCAGGTTGGTGCAGCGGGTGCTGCTGCCGTCTCACTGCTCCACGATCCACACTTTGATCCTAATCTTCAGTTTCTCTCTGTGTCGTGGTTCACACACTCTCTGGTTTCTTCCAGGCTCTTCGGTTTCCTTCCACCTTTCAAAAACATGCAGATGGACTGGCTATACCAAATTTCCATCTTGGTGTACCTTACTTCACATTCAGGGTTCTTTGCATTGACTGAGGAGCCACATGACCCTGACAAGGATAAAAGCATTTACTCAAGATTAAGTAGTCATAGTTTTATCACCATTGCTGTGTATTTAATAATTATACATTTCAAATGTATAAAAAGGTTTGCTAGCGTATGCAGATATTTGTACAATGTGTCTATTTACTACAATGGTGAGGTGCATTGCAACCATTTTCTCTCAGCTGGGTGAGGTGGGTGGCAGACAGGCAGTGATTTTTTTTTTCTTTTCTTTTAAAGTGAGTAATAGGTGCCATCTCTCAGGATCCACTCAACCTGTAACCATTAACACCACTTCAGTTGGAGAGAGAAGTAGGTGTAAATAAGTATCACAGGGACTGTAATTAAAACCTGACCATGCTAAAGTTCCTCTTAAACTTTGTAAATGTGTGGAAGGTATGGACAATAGAGAGCCAAACTGTAATATTGAGTCAACCAAAGAAATGTATACACACTTAAACAGTTGTCATCTATGCCCTCAAATCGAATTGAATAATTATAGCAGCAATGTGTAGTATTGTATTGTTTCCTCTAAAGATGTCAGTAGTCGCACCATCCTATTGTTCATGCTATTATGTGATCGTCAGAACAGAGGCATAAATTTTTCATGTTGAAGTGTGTATACATTTATATGGCTGACTCCATATACACAAACTGTATATGCTGTG
>JAOTQY010000015.1:7205182-7229363 GCA_026413445.1 Dolichallabes microphthalmus
CCGACAACATAGCTCCCAGGATCATTGGGACACGCAAACCCCTCCACCACGATAAGGTGGTGGTTCAAGGAGGGGTTCTTAAAATTTGACAGACGAAATAACAGGAGAACAGTTTAATAATGAAAGTAAGAGCATTTCACTTTGTTAGGAAGCATAAAGTTTGGGTTTGGAGAAAACAGATTGTGTGGTCTGATGAGTCCATATTTATCCTATTCTAGAGCAATTGGTGTGTCAGAGTAAAAAAAAATATATATATATTTTTGATGGCACCGTCAGATTCAAAGACTTGTGAAGCAGTGGTTCTGGGAGCATGAAGAATCATTTTAATACATGATTTGGCTACCACTTTAGCTTGATGTATGCAATTGAAATATGCAAAATTATTCTGCTTCAGTTTAACTTGTAAATATGCCTGTTTGCTAGATTTTATTATTATAGGTTTGACTTTGCAGCTGTTTTAGTACTGTCCATTACAGGCAGTAGTAAGAGCATTGTAAATGGAATGGGGGTGGGGGGGGTCTGAATTATTTAGGGTGCTCTATACTAAACGGAGGTCCTGGAACATGTATGTTAAGTCAGATGTTGGAGTGTTGGGTTCCTGTGTAAACGGCCTAGTATTTGTATGCTGCCTTATTCATGGTGGCTTGGAAGCAGTAATTGGCAGGTTGTAATAATGTAATTTCCCCATTTGACATTTAAGTGGGAAAAAACGTAGGCGTCTCCACAAAAGTGTGTCCTTTGTTTTATTCTGTCAGAGAATGTAAAGCGTTCTTAAAAGTTACTTTTACCTGACTTTTTCAATTCAATTCTATTTTATTTGTTTAGCGCTTTTAACAATTGTCATTGTCGCAAAGCAGCTTTACACAATTAAAAGAATTATTTAAGTTTTTATGGAATGTGAATGTGTATGAATCAAAATGGTCAGATAGTCCCAGTAACTTTTACAGTTACCGGCCTAGGCGGCTATTGCTACTGTTCTATATAGTGAACCTCAAACTTCCAAGCAACATTTTGGACTGAAATTGCAGTACAGCAACAAAAGTGAATAGCAGCAAGTAGCATAACAGCAAGCTTGCCAATCGACAATAATCAGTAGACTAGCAGCAAGCTAACCAGCTAATGCAGGTGGGGATGACTGTAATATTGATGATTACGTCAAAACAGTGATTACTATGTCAATGTTATAGATTTAACCAAGTAGTCTGTCTGTATATTTACTGATCTTAAAAGGGTACTTTATACTGTTCACAATGTGTGCAGCCTGGGTGACTTGACCTGGCGTCTACTGCAGTGTCTGCTTTCTTTTTAAATTGTCTAAGATATAAAATTTTTGATAGTGCCTGCACCCCAAAGACGTACAGCTCCTCATTAGCACCTACAAGGAATTCTCATCAGTAGTTGGTAATGCAGTCTTTCAAGACATGTGGCCACAAAATTTTATGGCCGAGGGTCACCTTTGATTCTGTAATTCTCACATGCATACTAAGAACTGCTGCTATATTCATAAAGATTGTCCTGTGCTTATCTCACGATAGGTTCATTTTTTACTCTTTCTCACTAGTAAAAGTAGACTTTTACTGTTCTACACCTAAATAGTGTAATAATTTAGAAACCCAATATCACCTTCTTAAATGTGTTTCCTCTTGTTTTTTCAGCGTTTTTTAATGTCATCCTGTAGCCACTGCTACATCCATTTTGCTGTTCTGTTTAATGATTAATATAAATACTAATATGACTAAACTGAACCACAACGCTTATTGATTTTCAGTAACATAAGCTGAAATTCAATGCATATTTTAAAATATGCTTTAAAAGGCTTTAAAAATACTGCATATTACCCCTAATAGTGGCACAGCAGGTAGCATTGTTGCCTTACAATTTCAGGCTCCCTGGTTGTTCCTGAGCTCAGGTTAATGTTTGTGTTGAATTTTGTATGTCCTTTCCATGTCTGCATATGGGTTTGCTTCAGATTCTCTAGCTTTCTTCCACATCCCAAAACACAAACCAATTGCTGGATTGCTTATAAATTGGCCTCAGGTGTGAATAAGTGCAGCCTACAGACTGACCTCAACCCTGATCGGGATAACAGTTTCTTTGACAATTATAGCATTTCTCTACTCTCAATTAATACATACCGTACATTACTACCCATTCCATTCATACATGCACATATTTTCTTTTCTTGGTCTGCAAAAAGATCTGTCATGATCCATGTCCAGTTTGGTGTGTTTAATAAAACACACGCATTAAATTAAACTAGAAATAAGACTCTTGTGTTAATATAGGGTCTTTATAAACTCTGATGTTCTTACTTTCCCAAAGCGTTGAAGGCCTCTCCTAATTGTCATCCTCAAAACCTCTTGAAATGTAGACTGCATTTCTCAGCTGTATTCAAAACATCCCTCAACCTTGAGTAACAAGAGGAAGTTCTTTAAAGAGCTGAATCTAATTGAAATGTTATTTCTGTGGTTTCATCATTTCTGTTATACTTCATTTCAAAGCTGTAAAATAGGCAGAAATGACACAACAGGGATCCTGGAGATGAACTATATGTGAGTGTGAAACTTAACTGAATTCTGGTCCCATTGCAGCCTAATATACAGTGAGATATGCATTTGACAGTTTTCTCATGGTTTGACCTGCGCAATAGTAGTTTAGGATCAATAAAAAAAAATGGATGGGAAAAAATAAGCCAGGGGACAGCTAAATAATGACTATTGATTTTTGTGCTTCGCCAAGAAAAGATGTAGATGTTTGTATGCACAACATTTTTGATTAGTTTTTGTTGTTTTTTTTTGCAAATAATTTATAACTGATCAACCTGAGTCTCAGGGTTATATTCAGAAAGGAATTTTCCACATAAAAGTGCAAATGTATATACTTTCAGCTGTGTTTAAAACTGATTTAAATCAAATCGCTCTAGGAAAAGATCTTCAGCCAGTGGTTACACTCGTCTAAATGCAACCATGTTTTAAAGCCACATTCAATAACCAAGGGCATTACATCCCAATAATCATGAAATTTTTCTATTTACCAAATCATTTCAAATCATCATTCCTGTATTTATGGAGGTGGTTCCCTCCATGGCTCAGACTTGTTTGTCCTTCACATGCCACAGATGCTCAATCAGATTGAGATCTGGGAAACTTGAAAGCCAAATGAACACCTCAAATTCTTTGTCATTTTCTTTGAACTGCTTCTGTTTACTTTTAAAGTAGTGCAGGGTGTACTATCCTGCTGAAAAAATATTATTGGCATAAAATGTCATGATTTAAAGGCAGTGGTCACTCAAGCGGTTGAGGCTCTAGGTTGCTGTTGAGAGGGTCGGCGGTTCAAGCCCCAGCACCACTGAGTCACCACTGTTGGGTCCATTGGCAAGATCATTAACCTGTAACCCTACTCCCCAAACAACGCAATGCATGCAGTGCCAGACCCAAGGCCAGTTATAAAAAAAAAAAAAACACAAGGACTGAAAGAGCATCGAGATCTAATGGATCAAATGATGCAATGTGGCAACCCCTAGAATAAAAAGAACAAAGTTTAAGGATTATGATTTAAAATTAAATGTGATTTATCAGTCCAGGTTACGGTCTTCCATTTCCCCATGGTTTAGTTCTGAGGCTCATATGCCCATGGTAGGTGCTTTTGGAATGGACAGGGGTCAGCAAGTATACTCTGACTGGTCTGCATCTATGCAGCCCCATGCTGTCTGAAGGTTCTGGCACCTTTCTATTATAGCCATCATTAACTTTTTTCAGCAGTTTGTGCTACAGTAGCTCTTTTGTAGCATTGGACCAGACACGGCAGCCTTCGCTCCCCATGTGTATCAATAAGCCTTGTGTGCCCATGACCCCATCGCAGGTTCACTGGTTGGCCTTTCTTGGTGCACTTTTAGTAAGTAATTAATAGGGCATAACCAGGAACACTCCACAAGACCTGCTGTTGGGCCCCAGTTGTTCTGCCTGAAATAATGAAGCCAATTTCTGTATGTGTTTCTGTACATGGTGATAATTAATCAATAAATCAATTTGATAAAGTATTTGATCACTGGATAAGCATTTTTTTTTCCTTTTTTTTTTTACAGTAACAGTCTGTTAGCATGACTGACACAAGTGAATGAGATAAGAAATTTGAAGTCAGATCAAATTCACCACTGTCCTGGTGTAGTTCTTTGTGCTGATTTTAGATCATGGCCATTATAAATGGCCATTGTGGACTCAAGTCTTTCAAGTATTTTTCATCGATTCTTAGCATTCAAACAGCTGCAGTGTGTTTCCTATTTGTCTGGAATAAAAACCTGCAGCAACACTAGCCCTCTACAGACAAGATTTGCCAACCTTTCTGTTCTTTTACACACACCCTGTCTTTGGACATACTAATATTTTGCGCTGTCAGTTGTGCTTAATGAAATTGGACACAAAAGACAGCAGATCTTAGGCATCTGGCCTGGTCATATCTGCCAGCTATCCATCCTTCTCCTGCAGTGGAAAAAAGTGTGCTCTGTTTGGTGTTTTTTTAGCATTTAATGGATGGAGTGAGCTAATGCTTAAGACAAAGCATGTGACGATAACAGCCCACGCAGAATCTTCTTTTCTTTTCATGGCACAGTGTTTAACGCACATACTTTGAGCAGTAGCTCAGAGCTAAATGAAATAAGTGATCTTAAATTCAGATTAATATAGAATTGACATATATTTTAAATTATCAATCTGTATGATCTTTGATTATAGTCACATGTAAACTGCTAATAAATTGCTGCATAATCTGAAGGTGGGGATGGACAGTGTAAAAGAAATGACTGTGGGTTGCAGAAGATGATCCACCCAGGCTCTCTGCTTTTCCCTCTTTCTTTTTTTGCTCGCTGTCTCTTTTCCTGTCTCTTCTTCTCTCGCTGTGCTGCAGCAGCGTGCCTCAGAGCATGCGGCACATGGATCAGGACATGTTGCCATAGCAACCATAGTAACCCCCCATCTTCAGTGTGACCCGATGAAAAGCAGTGTGGGTGTGTCAGTGTGTTAATGCATGGATGTGACTGGAATCCTAATATAGACAGAAATAATGGAATATTCATGTACAGTGCATAAGGTGACTCGATATGTTACATTACACTGCTCTTGTTCGGCTTGGCCAAATGTGTCGTTTTCCATTTGCTCATCTCTTTCAGGCTCCTGTCCTGGTAGGATGATATGTGCTCTCCAAAGCCATCAGAAATGTGGACTTATTAAGTATCAATGTGGAAGTGCAATATTTGAAGATTATAACTGGCAAATTATAAACTGAATAGTAAGCCTGCATTGTAAAGGTGTAGTGCCATTACAGCTATCATACCATGAGTCGGATGAAAGCGATCCTAGGACCGTTTATGTCACTAACACCCAATACACACTGTTGCATGTTGGAGCTTGTCTGGGAAAGTTTGTAGAGTGTAGGTCATGCATGTCGGCAAGGTCAAGCTGGAACATGACTTGACGGAGTCTTTCTGCACAATCATCAAAGATTATTGTGGTGCCACATTCGATTTATTTTCCCATAGACAGTGATTTAAAGGAAATGAAATAAAGGAAATTATCTGTCTATGTAGAAAGCAAAAATAATCATCATAAAGTTATTCTCACACAGTTCATTACCTCTTGTCTTTTCCCTCCTTCTCTTGTACTTTTTCTATTTTGTATGTGACAAAGTACAGAAGGCTGTTATGTTTTCTCCAAAGAACTGACTTTGCCTGATGAAATCCTCTTGCAGCGATTTTTCCAGCCTAGTGATTAAAGAGAGAGTCAAAGACTAAACGCAGAACATCAGTGAAGCGTACTGACAGAGAGCATCATCAGCATGAGTGCTGCACTCTTGCCGCCTAAGGTCTATCATTTCCCCGGCCTTCTGCCACTTTGTTTTTAAAGGAACACTGATTCTGCTCCCCTTTGAACGAATCTATGGATCAGATAAATTTATTTCAAAACATAAGTCATAAGTGTTAAGTGTTAACACATAAGTGTTTAAGTCAAAGGCAACTATTTAGGCCTACTATGTGTTTAGGCTATTAAGGCACTAATTTGAGTCGTGTGTGTGTGTGTTTGTGTGTGTGTGTGTGTGTGTGTGTGTGTGTGTGTGTGTGTGTGTGTGTGTGTGTGTGTGTGTGTGTGTGTGTGTAACTAGCGCCAGAGCCACTGTTTCACCTATTGAAAGAAAAAGACACTGGTCTGGCTTTGTTGCCTTACAGAGAGTGCTTACAGTAAAAAGCAGATAGGAGACACACCCCAAAGCAAAATATTAGCTCATGATCCTGAACACAGGGTCGTTAATAAACGATTTAGCATCACGATTTGGACACATAGTTATAAAAACATCATTTAGCTTGTAATGAAGGAGCATACCCTGAAAATGTTTTTCTTGTTCAACAATAAGTAATAAGGTTTGATGTGAGGCTGTGTAGTGCAGTGTGTACTTCTTTGAAGTCATGTGTGGTTTTAATTCGACCGAAATCATCTGACCCACTCTGTGATTAAATAACATGGTTATTTTCGCTCTTACACTATGTAAGAAGCAAAACACTCTTCCTTTGAATAGTAGTAAGTGTTGAAATGTGATCTCATGGATGTGTTGTACTAACTACATTGTTGATGTGTGTTGATGCTGCTGTAGTTCTGTAAGTCATAGACAGTGCAGTGTTAGTGGTGTAGGGTTGCTGTTGACGGGAAACTTCATTACATCATTCAGCAGCTTAGCAACATTGACATCATCTACGGTGTGGTTGTTGGCACACAAATGAACCAATCAGGGCATAAAACAAGTTAACACAAACCAGTCACAAGTCAATATAATACAGTAATAAGGAAACAGATTTATGAGTAATATTTTTTCTTGTTGAACTCCTTACTGATTTGTGCTCAAGTTGTTCAGCGGAAGATGTTGTTCTGTATTCTGTTTTGCAAACTGAAATATATTCGGGGAAACCATGAGGGGAAGTAAGCCGGTACAATCCGGTACTGTACTACTAAATATCAGGAGAGAGGGGAGAGCAGCTGCCTGCCAAAACCCACATTCAAAACCAGTCATGGAAGCACTTTCAGCAAAAAAACACATCTGCTAACATTATGTCATTTTAAACAACACTTGTCTCTTTACTTATTGCTTGTAAATTGTCCTGAATAGCCCTGAGCTGACCATGTTGCGCTTTGATCTTTCATTACTGATAGTTAACATGAGTGTAAGTTTCCATCGGCTTGCTGACAGGTTCATGACTCACCTCACTGCTTTGTTCATGGCTAACACGAGATCCCAAGCTAAAAAAAGTCTTATAAAAGGCTGAATCCCAAATCTCTCTCTAATCTGTGAACACGTGTACTGATTGGTGTGCAGTGTTGGGGGACGTTATTTTTTAAAAGTAACTAATTACATTACAAAATTACTGTCTTTCAAAAGTAATCAGTTACATTACAGCGTTACTTCCTGATAAAAATAATTCTTATACTTTTCCATTGCAGAAAATGAAAACTCCTTTTGGATTCCTCATGCATGTTGTTTTAGTCAAGACCTTTATAATTATTCTACCTTCATCACTCAGCGAAGTTTGGCCATAATCTGTTAACTATTAACACCGGTATCTCACCTATGCAGTTTCGCGCGGTGACTGTAAGTACAGCTCGTCATTATTCACCGCAACTTTTGGCGCTGTGATTAGGTTTACATCTTTCCGCACGTCGGTCCTCGCATAGTCAAACCACATAGGTGAGATAGGGGTATAACAGCAGAAATAAACGATGGGGGCGGGTTATCGGGGGCAGGGCTTGTAGGACAACTTTCTCACACACACCCACACACACACATGTGTTCCGTAATGTTAAAGTTAAACTCATATAATACTGAGGAAACAGAAGCATGCATCTCTGGAAAAATAAGAGACGACTGCATGTTCTTTTCAAATCAGCATCTCTACAAGTCTGGCAACCATCTCATTCCAGTGTCTGTTGAATTCCAACACAAGCACACATCATTCTAATTTATGTGGTTTTAATGGGCTGATCAACAGGATTTGAAAGGAAAAATTCTGAGTGATGAAAAGAAGGGGTCAATCGTAGCTTTACTGGCACATAAATAGAGTGAGTGCCAGAAGCGAATCTCTACTGACAGGGATGACCAAAAACTCATTCGAATGTCACTCAACACCTGCGGCATGACATCTTCAGTTGACCTCCAAACACAGTCGCAAACTGAAGTGAATTGCATGGCAAGGTGGGTTTGAAACATGTTCCTAGAGGTGGGACTGAAGTCATGCAATGAGAAAAGTAGAAGAAGGCTGAAGTTGCAAAAAAACATTTAATTTGAGAACTGGAATAAGATTATCTTCTCTGATGACTTTGGCCAAAACCTGGTCATATTTTAGAAGGAGAGGTGGTCTCACACCAGGTGTGAAATGCAAAAGAGGATCTGTGATGATTTTGGGGTGCTTCAGCAAGGCTGGTGTTAGGCAGTTTTGTTTTTGTAAAGGATGCATGAATCAAATCATGGACAAGGCTATCATGGATGAACATTTGCTTCCTTTTGCTTGGTTTATGTTCCTCAACTCTGAGAATTGTTTTTAAAAATCAGATAATGCTCCATGCCACAAGACCAGGTCAATTCTGGTGTGAAAGGAGGACCGACACTGTCATGGCGAGCTCAAACTCCAGATCTGAACCCCACGAAAACCTTTGGAATGTGATCAAGAGGAAGATGGATGGTCACTGTCATGCCATAAAACCACCATTTTGATGCATGATCATTTTCTTTAAATAAAAGCTCCAAATAACAATATTTTTATTTGAAATTTAGGATAAATATTGTCAGTGGTTTATAGGATAAACAACAATATTGTTAATTTTACCAAACCACAAAACCTGATCACTTTGCAGTAGTCTCTTGTTTTTCCAGAGCTATGTATCGCCATAATCACAAATGCTTTGAGTCCTAAACTGCAAATTACTGTACTGTACTGAGCAGTTCAGTAAAGTCAGAGGCCTCCAGGGTACTTACAATTAAGTCATACTTTTTAGAGGACACTATGCAGTTTGGGGCATAACCACGATTCTCCCTGAGTGTGTATTGACTTAGTACTCAGAGCTACAGTATGAGATGAATGTATTATGAATTGTTCTTCTGCAAATTGCTTAAAACAGCATTTTCTCCCTGTGAGGGCAAAATTCCCAAATCGTACGTAATGTAGCTTAAAAAATATATATTGATAGAGGTGTGGTGATAAGGAAGTGAATAACAATTGTGGCCTTGATGAAATATTTATTTGAAGTTGTCACCATGGTTGCAAGGGTGTTAAGGACAAATAATTGGCTCCATTTATCATATAGACAGTGGACATTCCAGTTATTATTTTTTTCTAGACTACAAAAATTGCTACAGCAAATTACTTTTAGCTAATGTTAGCCACTTTTATAACCATAGAATTGTCATGCTCTATCATTTTTCTGTACTCTTCTGCATTTTGCATTTCTGTGAACAAAACTGTTAGAAGCATATTGTGCGTGGCAGCCATGTTTCTCAGTAACAGCTGAACAGTGGGCTCAGTAAGTACATCTGATAAGAGGATTTAGTAGCAGCTACATGAAGTAAACCTGATAATGCACAATAAAATGAACAGTGTTGGTGGAAATAAACTTCCCTACAGTCACTGCATAAAACCACAGCTTAATAAAGCAAATGCATCTGTTCTGTAATTATAATTTTGATGATGATGATGCTGAGGTTAATAATAAGAAAGATAAAAACTATTAGCCATTCTCTACCGATTATAATCACATTGTCAAAGGCACAAACTAATGGTTAAGAAGGAGGAGGAGGATGATAGCACTGCATTTTCTTTCCACTCACAAATACGTAAAATATAGAGTGAATAGAAATGGCTGCACTTTAACTTGCAAAGTTAAATGTAATACAATGTTCGGTGGGAGGCAACATGGCTAGTGGCAATAGAGGCATTATGTCAAAAAAGTTAGTAAGCCAATAATAATAATATTTTTTCTTTGCCCTGAAAATTTGAAAGTTCCTTGTTTGAACACTGGGTGTCGCTATCACGTTGAACAGGATCTAAAGCTGATCAGATCCCAATCTCTCTCCCCTTCCCTTGATAATAAGATTCTAATCCAGTTTATTTTTAACCATGCTTTTAGGTTTATGCAAGCACCAAAGTGACTAAAGATTTAATGTTAATGCCAGGGTTTTAATCATGCTAGCTGAATAATTATTTCTGATTGCAGAGGAAAATGACTGTTTAATTACCCTAATCATGGACCGTAAAGAAAGAATGGGCTATATTTAGCATGTGACATCTGTAAAATCTTTATTAACTTGAATATCTTCATTCAAGCACACAATAAATGGTGCTTAAAAATTTTGCATGGTAACATGGTTGCTGTCCCTATGTCTGTCACACAGTTCTACATTTATATTTACAGCAGTACAGTCCTGTTAAGTTAAGCCTTTATTTGTCACATATACATTACAGCACAGTGATATTCCTTCTTTGCATTTCCCAGCGTAACTGGGGTCAGAGCGCAGGGTTAGCCATGATACAGCACCCCTGGATCAGTTAGGGTTAAGGGCCTTGCTCAAGGGCCCAAGAGTGGCAACCTAGAGCTGGGGATCGAAGCGCCAATCTTCCGATCAATAATTTAGTGCCTTAGCCCTCTGAGCTACCACTACCACTGCTCTGTTACATTTACATAGTCCTGTAATTTCATTATTCTTTGTCACTATTACAGATAGAGCCCATGGCATGTGACATAGTATATACTGTATACGCTTTTCCATCCAGCTTCTAATAAGAACAATTTGGAAAGCCTGTCTTAGACATTTCTGGGTCAGTGCCCTTGGTCAAGCTGCTCTGCCTGACTCTGCCTGTGTGTTGTAATAGGCAGATGTGCCTGTGTTTATCTGAACACCAACAACACTGATAAACAGCTTAGATTACATCTGTGCATTCATGCATATTGTTTTTGTTTTTCTTTAATCTTATGGATTTGTATTGATGACCTATAGACGTACTGTAAATACAGCTGACAGTTTCACATATAGTTCTTTTTAAATGAACCATCATCAGTCCTAAGTGGACCCAAAAGAAACTAGATAAAAATTACCTGTGCTGGTATTGTTCACCATACAAGTGACTCAAAAAGAGAAGCAGTTCGCATTTTTTAAACCATTTGTTGCTTACACCATGACTTCTTTAGAGCTCAGAACCCAATTGTGTAACAGTGAACACAGGGTAATATCAGTCAAATTGGATATTGGTCATGATGCTAAAAATAGAGAGAGATGTGTGAATGGATAGAAATTGGATTAAATACTGGAAATGCCTTGTGTGTTTCTGACTGTTAGGGAAACATTTGGAATAGACAAAATCAATGCATACTCTACATAAGTTACAACAGTATTATGTTATTATCCAGTTGCTGACATTATTATTATTATTATTATTATTATTAATAATAATAATATGTTATTATCCAGTTGCTGACATTATTATTATTATTATTATTATTATTATTCCCTAATAACTAAAGCTTAATATGGCAATTGCTAGTGATATAATGACTCTATTGCCTCTATTCATGTTGCCACTTAACACTGCTTTCCTTGGTGATGGGTCCAAAAGAACAATCATGGGTCCAGTCCATTAAATAATTTAATTCCACTCGATATTTTTTTTTATTATGAGGTGAAACAAAACTGCAGCTTAGCGTAAACAGCAAGCCCACCATGTGTAGAGGTGGTCTGTGCAAGGTTCACTTAAAGGGGCTCATTTGTTGTGTTCTCCTATGAGCAAAAATGCTGAGTCATCATTTGAAGTTTTCTAGCACCACTTGGAATGCTAACCAAGTGTGAAAACACCTGTATTTATCCTTATTTCCAGGGTATATTTACATAAAGGCATGTGATAAAATTTTTATGGTGCTTTCTGTCTACAGACAAAATGACCTTGGTGACTAGAGGCTATGCATTCTGGAGACAATCCTCATACTACTCTCAACATGTGCTTATTGTCCCTATTGAGATGCATACATTCAGGGTGTGAATCATCTGGCCCACACAGAGAATGTGTATTTGTGTGTCAGACATGGTCATTGGATAGCCACCAACACACCAGAAAAAAGGAAGGGGGAGAGCGAAACAGACTGAAGCTCTGCTTTAAGTAACTATGAGTCCAAAGTGCACATCATAGGCCGACCGACTCCTAAATTTGTCCATACGATCGAGGAACATTGTGGCTAACATTTCCCATACTTTACACTTCAAACATTTATCTACATTCCCCTCTTCGTCTGTCTCTTTCATGTGGAAATCACTGGGTCCGTATTCAGACTAAAAACCTCTTCCAGGTCTCCCTGTTGAGATCTCACGGACAGGGAGGAAACTCTCCCCTACAAAGATGCACAGTGATGAATGTGTGGAAAGCCTCGTTGCGTTTGACCAAGTCTAGCGTGAGCTGTCGTCTGGAAAAACCATTACGTCTCACTCTTTCTGGCCTAGTCTAAACATTTAATGTGATGACCAGGATTAAAGACCTCCCATGATCTCTGTACAGCTAGTATTGTTAAAAGAGTGAGTGTTTCGTTGATATGGGAGAGCAAAAGGGAAGTGTTTGTTTTGCTCCTTCAAGTTCCTCATTCCAAAAAAGTCTCACTTGTGCAATTACAAAGGGGCGCTGTGTTTCAGTCCACAAACATAGCTTGTTGCGAATAAAGCTGAGTGGCGCAGATGGGACCGGTTGTACTGGTTTGTGTGTATTACATGCTATCTCAGGACTATGGGTTCCCTGTTAAATAAACTTCCCATCTGTCCAGCTTGGCATGAAGAAGCCCTTTTGTGTTTCAGTAGGAACAAGCTTTAAAAAATGCCTAGTCATCGTTATGATAAACATTTCCCACATCAATTTGGTTAGAGTGTAGATACAGGTATGAACTTGTTTTATGATATTTTTTTAAGCAAAAAAAAATTATTAACCATATCGTTCAAGTCGACCATGCAGGAAAACACTCCACGCCCCGGAGCTTGAATGATAGGACAATGGATTTGAACTCAGAGACAGCGTGTTAATATATTGATCACTCTGGGGTTGGAGACTTGTTGGCTAAACGGTGTGATACATCTGGGTACAATTAGCAGAGAAAGAGAGGTGGAGACCGACGTGGTGGACATGTCTGGGGGTGTCGCCCATACATACACACACACACACACTCCGGAGAGAGAGAGTAACAGAGAGCGGATACATTACTCTCTGACTGAGAACCGTTTGAATGGAAGCGATTTGAATTCAACTCCAACCGTCGGATTATTTAAATCTGTAAAGATGAGCGCACGCGCTGACGCCCGTCACTTGAGGCCGCGCGTGAACAGGGGCGCGTTACATTTCATGTGAGTTAAACGCTTCTTTTCATTCATTTTTTTCCTCTCTTATAAACTAAGCGTACAGCCTTAAAGCGAGGGTAATTTGTACACTCTCGCCTGCTTTAACTGCACAGGTTTAGAAGCACGGTACGGTACAGTTCCGCTGCGTTCTTTTTTTCCTTACTTATGTATTGTTAAATTATTATTATCGAAGTATAACTAGATTTAGGACAGTGGATGCATTTTTGCTGTTTCGTTATGCTCGTGGTTATGCTGCCCGGAGTTTGGAATTCATCCAAAATGTTATGTGTTTAAAGCTTGTTTTTAAGACGTTATGATAATCACAACGGTCACACATTTTGCATGAAGTTAGAGATATAGTGTGCGGCGGCGCAGAGGAGTTTCACTTCTCCTGTCTGCACTCTTCTACTTCTATACCTGCAAAAAACAACAACAATATTCTTATTCTTAGTATAACTCCTGTAATCATTTTATATATTAAAACCTCTAGTGAATAAGTAATACATCAGTTCATCTCTTTACCTCTAGTGACAAGAGCATTTGAGCCTCTGTTTCACCATTGAGAATAGATAGATATACATAAAGTAAACCAACATGAATAAAATTTTCACAGCAAAAAAGGATGCACCAAAATTTACCATGATTATTCTTACTGTTTGTCTTTTTATATTTTTTAGATTTGAATGTAGCAATATATTTTTAAGCATATCTAGAGGGTCTGTGCCAAAGACAAATAGCTAGGAATCTTTAAATACCCCTTTTTACTGTTGGGTAGAAAGGAAAAATGTGCATACACATACACACACACCATTTTGAAGTGTGTATACATGTTTTTTGACCCCTCTGTTCAGGTTCAGGTGTTGTTCAGGACCTGTTCTGGTGACGGGTTCCCTCGTTTCTATAGTGATAATAGTTTTTACGTTGCCAGGATGCTAGTTCAGCACCCAAAACACTCTCTCATCCTGGCTTCGGGACCGCCAACATAATGATTTTGTATGGGCATAGGGTTAGGGGCCTTGCCTAAGGGCCCAACAGTGGCAACCTGGCGGTGAACTCCCTGACTCTTTGATCAGTGACCCAGAGCACCATCCGCCTAAGCCTCTAACAGAGTTATAGATCAGTTTAAAGAAAAAGTTAAATCTGTTCTGTCTGGTCCTTCTTAAAGATGTCTTCAAGCTGTTAGATCTGTTGAAAGCTGCCCTGTCATTCTATATCTAGGCACGCTGTTGCTCTTAAAGCCACCTAAGGAAAGCGAAAAAAGTATTAATAGCTAAATGTTCATTAAAAATTTTTTTATATATATATATAAAACTAAAGTCTTTTTACGTTTTAGGTGTCTTTTCTTGCGTAATGATGTCATTTTGGCCTCAACATACATTTTGGGTTTAAGTTTTGATGCTGTAAAATTTGATATATTGCCTGTTCTAGTGTACTGTATTTTAACTTTAAGGTATAACCTTTTCTGTTCAGTGTGGTAACATACATAAGGAGAGAAACAACAGGATACACTGTAAAGGAAAATAATTTGAGGCTATGTGGTTAATTTGTGGTTTGAGGCAAAATAAAAATTCACCATTATTTCACTGTTATAAAGTGCATCAAAGTGTTTTACTCCTCTTATACAACTGCAGTTTGCTAATGATTAAGATTTTAAACATATTAAAGACCTTTAACAATCTGTAGTTATGTTTATTGTTGGAGAACGGCCATGAGACAAGTAAGTTCCTGTTATCACTTGTTAAAGCCGTTGTTTTCTCTCCAGTCTCTTTCTTTTTATGTTTGTTTTAAGTTAATAAGACAAAGAAGACAGTTTGCAGTTATATTACAGAGAACCAGGAAGGCAACCTCAAAGTCCTCTGTTTTGAAGCTTCTCTCGAGGCAGAAAACATGCCTAGCGTTACAAACTTGCACTCCTGACTCTGTAAATGTTAGATAAACACCTGCTAACCGTTTCAATTGTTACACACTTTTCTTTGTTATAATAACAGCTCATTTCCTTAATTCATTTGCTATTATACTCTGATTATGTGGCAAGTCCACTAATAAGCGCGAACTGTTACTGGAGAAATGATAATGAATTAGAACGATTCAAATTACAGCTGGCTTCTCAGTCACAGCTTCTGTTATACAGATTTGAGAATTAAGTAGCACCTTCTTTGTGGTTTAAGGGTTTGTAAACACAAATAGGCTCTTTATAAAATCAGTTGCTCCCTGTGGTTATGTTTTGTTGATAATTGAGATTTATTTGCTTCAATTTCATTAATGTTGTTGACACCCTGTAATTTAAAGTGTCTCTTTGTTAACCTCCTCGTCATCCTAAATCGTCATCCTAAACGTCCACTACATTACTGCACTAATCATTGACGTTGAAGAACATGTTGGATAGACTTAGCAAGATATTTTACAGCTTGGATTTCAGCTTACTTCGAAGAGGGAATTGCAGCAGTTTTGATTAGTTTGAGGAAAACCAGAGAGGAATACAATGGCTAGACACGTTTATGTTTAAAATCTCCCAGGTCAGATGAAGGCCAGAGTTGGATGAACAGTCCTAATTAGTGAAGTTCTAAACTTTTAGGAATGGGATTTTTAAAAAGAAGTTTAGAGCAGCATGTTTGTCAAAGGAGCGTGTAAACTGACTCACACTTGGCTTGAAGGATAAAAGGTGGGAGTTGTCCCAAAGCTCCTGGTGCTTTTGGCATGGAGATTGAACTTGGGAGGAGTACAACACACTATAATAATTACCCCCATCCTCTGGCCAATATTTCAAACCCAAACAACCACCCCGCTCAGTCATTTCTCATTTTCTTAAGTCACAGAACAAGCATATAACTCAAAGAGCCCACTTGGATCCAGTCCAGTGAAAACAAGGACTAGATTTTCACCCCTTTTTTCAAGTCTGGGGACAGTTACTGCTGACCAACTAACTTTCCTTTTCTGTATATCTTTGCTCCATCTTATAGCCATATATCTTGACAAGCTGAAAGCGAAAAATCTGAATTACTACCCCACACACCTCAAAAGCATGTTAAACATCCCCAGCCATCCTCATAAACTGTCCATCAAGCATTTTTCTGTAGGAGTTTGAATTTGTAGACCAACCAAGCTGATTATTTTAAGCATTCTGCATTAAGCAATCGTGGCTGAATAGTCAGGTACTTAAAAGAAGCCCCAGTTTTATAGAGAAATCTGATTCTTTCTAGTGGTCCAAGTGTAAGACTATATGCTGCTTTTTTTTTTTTGTCTGTTAACTTGGACCTTGAAGTGTTACTATTGTGTTACAATAAACATACACTGAATAAAAAAAAAAAGAGAGACTTAAACTCATTCTTATTTGTAAAAGCTTGGGTGAAATGAACCAGGAAAGGTATACTTTCCAGGAATGAGTATACTTAAGGTTTTTCTTTACCTATACTGTGTTTAATTCCATGGGATCATAAAGGCCCATATTAAGGACAGCAGGGGTTGCAAGAGTTTTCTCAGTGCTTCCGTGTTTCTTAGAATGAGTGGAGTGAGCTCCGAAACACCTCACCCGAGATCTTCGTTCATTGACGTACAGACGTTGGCATCATTAAAATGTTTTATTGGAGAGTCTCATCACTGTACGGTGCTTGAAGTGTTCTGTAACCATAAATTGTTTTGACTTGAATGTCCCTCATGTAAAAGGTAAAATTAATTTCAAAAGAAGCACAGCAAAGCACATGTTTCATCGACAATTGTTTTAGACAGGTTAGTAAATATATTTGTGACTTTGCCTTTGATATGACCCCTATCTTTTTTCTGCAAATGTATAGTGAATGTTGCTGACACACAGTCTTGTAGTGTGCATGTCTCCAAAGTGCCACTCTTGCATTTTCAGAGCGTGCAAATGGAAACCTCTGTGGAAAGCGAATAAGAATCGTTGGTTGTTCTTGTGCTGTGGCTTTTGGAGAGCCACACAGCTACAGAGCTGTCTAAGCATGCCCATTCTCTCTCCAGCACTCACAACCTGTGATTAACACTAACTGCCGGCTTCGTAATGCTGCCTTCCAAGATTCACCAGGATGTTTTTGTCCTCCCCCAGCACTTTAGCACATCTAATTCCCTTTTTCCATTGGTGAAGACCGTGCTTAGCTTGTAACCGCTAAGCAATTTAGGCTCTGCAGGGGGGCCTTTCAATGTCCATGAAATGCTGATTGCTGATTGAAAATGTCAAATACAAATGAGAGACATTTAAGGTAATGAATGAAAAATGTATTGAACAAAAAAAAGGAGTATGCTAGAGTGCAGAATACTTCTAAACATTTCATGAACATGCAGATGAAACAGTTCACATTGAGGGTTGTTTCACGAGAGGCATAACCCGATGAAATATTAACCCACCTTTATGAATCTTCAAAGTTAAGATGTTGTGGATTCAATGTTTTTTTATTGTGTTCAAGAAAACTGTTTATTCTTTTTATAGTGCATTTTAATGCCTTGCCCAGGGCCAAATATAACTTAATTACACTGAAATATTGAGCAGTTCAAGTGACTTTTTAAAAATAACAATAATGTATGAATTGCAAAAAGCAAAATAGAACATACAGTTAAGAAAATTATTATATCTTGAAACGTTTGTGGACTCCTGACCAGCACATCCTTAGGTGTTGTTTGGACCTCATTGCACATTCAGTTTCGCATAATGTTATAATAAAGCTCCATTCTTTTTGGAAAGCCTTGGAAAGGCTAAGAAAGGTGTACTTGGTTATACAGAAGCATCAGAAAGCATCTCAGAATATGGAAATAACAATATAGTGATTTTGGGGTGGGATTTAGGTTTAGCTGATGACTTGCAATTCGTAACAAGATGCTGAGATCTGTGCAAAAACATGAAGGTGGTCTGACGGAGGAAGCATGAAGTGATACATCAGGTTCATCTCTTTACCTCTAGTGACAAGAGCATTTGAGCCTCTGTTTCACCATTGAGAATAGATAGACATACATAAAGTAAACCAACATGGTAAATTTTGGTGCATCCTTTTTTGCTGTGAAAATTTTATTCATGATTATTCTTACCAGGACGTCTCCATAGCAGAATAATGTCTGATTCTATAACAAACTCAGATGTAAAGGATGTAAATGTACATAAATTATATTTGTTTTTTGTGTATTTGTAGTTTATCACCAAAATAAAGATTTTTTTTATGCATTATATGGCTCTGAATACACATAAAAAAGAATCTCAATGTGAATGCTTAGTCATGTGTAGGACTATATAGTGAAGACAAAATAGCTTATTATATATTGTGTGGACTGTTCGTTTATACTGTACGTTACAGGTTTCTGTAGTATTATTGTTATTATTATTATTATTATTATTATTATTATTATTATTACTACACGTAGACCAATATTGCTATGCATTGTGCTGCTGCTGTATCCGTGTGTGTGACTTTTGGGTATTGAATATGCGGTGTGAATCATGCCACTCTCATGCAGGGCAGTGGAATAATTCTGCCTGTCTGATTAGCAACAGCCAGATTGTCCTCTTTCAAACCACATGGACACCCCACTGGCTGCAAACCCAGACAGGCCAGTGGAGTAGCATTGCCTTTCACAGCCAATGATTTCCAACCATTTCAATGTCATGAAACCTCACATCCACATGTGATTATTCATGTTGCATGTACCTTGCTAATGAATTGGAAGGGCGTGCTGTCTTTAGCATCCTGTCTGCTGCACATGCCACTTCAGGAGCAGCTGGGTGCTCAGCATGACTGTCTTTCAGTCTGGGTATATAGTGAAGACGCTTGATTGTTTATGATCCCTGGAGATTTTTTTTACAAAGTAATGTTGATCCTCTGTGTGGCTCTGAAATCGATGTACCAGATATACTGTAGCAAGAAATATTTCTTACTTTTAAATCATAGACATTAACTATTTGAAAGTTCTTAATTAACTTTTTTTTTGTTTTGTTTTCCTGTCTCTTTGCAGATGGGATGAGAGCAGCTCTATCAGCAGCGGTTTGAGTGATGGCTCTGATAATCTGAGCTCAGAGGATCTGAATGCTAGCTCTTCACTGAACTCACTCCCCACCACGCCAGTCGGCTCTCGAAGGAACTCGTCTGTCATGGTAAGCTTTCTGTAGACGCTTTGAAGAATCATGCTTCCACACCATTACTAAACAGTAAGTTTTAGTGTTTTATTGTAGTGAATAATGATATGGTTGTCATGCAAGTGATCGGATTTGTGTTCTGTTATAATGTGTTTGGATGGGTGATGATAGCAGTGGCTATGAAGGACCTCCTGTACTGCTGTTTGCTGTTCTGTGGTTGAATTAGTCTGGAGCTAAAAGTTCTCCGCTGTGTAGTCATATGTTTATGCTGGGTATGAGAGACTTAATGCTACTGTCATGTTACTAATATTGCAAAATGTTCCTGAAACAAGTTAGTTCCTGTTATCATTAAACATTTTAGCAATAAACAGTTGTTTCCCCAAACAACCCATCAAAAAAAGAAAAAGCTTTTTTAACTGACCTAAAATAAATGAGAAAACAAAGTCTGCTTTTCATGTTACTGAAAAACCACAAAGTTCTCCAGGTTTTCCAGAAACAGCTTTAATAGGCACCATATCAAAAATAACACATATTTTCAATCTATTTTTGAGGAAGGTCTGCCATACAAGTTCTAGTTATAGAAACAATAACATACACGAGAGAGTACATTAATATAAAACTGACTTGTCTTGCAGTTGCTATTATTGTAGGAATAAAATAAATTGCAATTACAGAAAATTGCCTTCTGACCAATCAGTATTGAGTATTTAACAGTGGTAACAGTGTTAAGACCATTGTGGCCATACAGTTTCGATTGTAGTTAAAAAACAAAATAGTAATAATAATAATATAAGCTAAGGAAAATGTTGCCATATTGTATGTGTCTAAATTTTAGTTTACTTTCAATAGAATCAGATATGTGGTTTACACAGTATACCAGAAACACAGCATCTTTCAGTAACGTACAACAGAATGTAGTGTATCATCATACTCAGTGTGTAGGACCTCCCAGGTAAATTTCTTCATGGATTCCATAACATTCTAGTCCATGTTGACATGGTTGCTTTATACAGTTCCTGATTTTTCAGCTGCACCTTCATGCTACGGATCTCTACGGTTTTACCACATCCCAAAAGTTTTCTTTTGAATTCAGATCCAGTGACTGGGAAGGTCACTAAAGAACACTGAACTCATTGTCATGTTCATAATACCAGTCTGAGACAACTTATGCTTTATGACATGCTTTATGATGCGTTATCATTCTGAAATTAGCCTTGCAAAGACTGTAAATTGTAGACATGAAGGCATGGCTATTTAAATAGGCTGTGATGATGGATTAGTATTAATAGGCCCAAAGTGTGCCAAGAAACCATTTCCCCGTGTCATTACACCACCTCCACCAGCCTGGACTGTTAACATAATGTGGATTTAGGCCATGGATTTATGCTGTTTTTCGCCAAAGTTTGAATCTTGTGAAGCACTTTGTGATTGCAGATCTAGAAAAGTGTTATATAAATATATTTGTTGTTGTTGGTCTTTCGGCTGCTCCTGTCAAGGGGTCGCCACAGCGGACCACAACTTGGCACAGGTTTTATGTTGGATGCCCTTCCTGACACAATCCTCCCATTTTATCCGGGCTTGGGATCGGCACTGCTTCCAGTGGCTGGGGTTTGGGCATTGGCTGGGAAACTAACCTGGGCCTTCTGTATGGCAGACGAGGGACCTACCACTGAGCCACCAATGTCCTTATTATACAAATATAGACTTACTAATTTAAAGGACTTATGGGTGAGCCTGTGCCCACTGGAGCCTCATATTTCCATTCCTAGCTGATAGAAGTGGAACCGAAAGGTAAATGTAAGTTTTGACGTGTTGAAATGCTTTTCTGTTCACCACATTTGCACAAAGTGGTCCCATGAGTAACTGCAGCCTTCATGTCAGCTCATTCTCAGGGCAATCTCTGTTGACCTCTTTCCTTAAGAAAGTATTTCTGTCTGCAGGACCTGATGTTTTAAGCGTCCTAGATCTAGCAGTGTAGATCAGCAGTTATAGAAATATTTGCTACCAACAATCATACAGTACCATAGTCAAAAACACTGAGATTGCATTTCCCCCCCATATTCTGAAGGATGACTTGAATGCAATGTGACGTACTGTACCTGTGTGGTTTTATGCATTGCCCACTGCAGCCTCATACCACTGCTGCCACATGATTGGCTAAATTAGATAATTGCATGAATGATGAGGTTTATAAGTTTTTCTAATAAAGTGTTTAATGAGTGTGTACAGCAGCCATAGTTTAGTAAAGTAAGCTGTGTGTATTTTTATTTAGATATGTTCTACTAATTATAAGCAAAAATAACTTTTGAATAAAATGTTATCAGTTGCATTTATTTTTGGTTATAAGTACCAGCATAGATTGCTTTAATGCCATGCCATGTAAGCAAAGCATGGAATCCCTGCAACAATGAGTACATATTATTATTATTATTTATATGTGCAGTAATAAATGACTTATTGGAGCATTTATTACGGAACTTTCTGGTGACAACTCCGGTGATGGTTATTTATAGACCAATTTATGAGCCAAGTTCCCACATTCTCAGTAGAGCCACTGGTGTAAGAGACCTGTATTTATTAGACGCTCATTTAAAGGACTACTTTGCGCACTGACACTGTATTTTATGGGTCAGATTGTAGCCTTATTTCTTTGTGCAGATTTACTGTTTGTAGATAGACACACTTATTTGTGTTAGGTTATGGGGCATATACCTGAACGCTCATGTTTCATTCATTTGTACAGTTCTGACCCCACAACACCCTGAAAATAATCATAAAAGCCGTGAACACAGACATCAGAAACATGTGAGAGTCAGAATTAGGAGCATCTGCATAATTTTGCATATTTGTTTATCTTCCTGGCCTGAAATACATGCTAAACAGTGTTTACGGAAATCTTTGCTCAGTAAGACTTGAAATTAAATAACAAGTGCAGAAATTCATGCTCAGCAGGGCCGAGGAGAAATAAATCCCATTAATAGACTTGCAGGGTGGGTTGCTATGGCAATGTGGCCTACTCGAGATATGATAGATACATACAAGCTTTTATAACAGATTATTAAAGACAGGCAGGTTTTGGCATTAATCTTGATCTTTATGGTACCATTTGATGTTCAGATTTGTCTGAATTTTTCAACCACTTCAGTTGTTCAGCATTGCTGACAGGTTCATAAATGCCAATCACGCATCTTTCAGACCCATAGATAGCGTGTATGGTTTCGTTTACTTTAAGAGCTTCGAGCATTCCTAGCTGGCTTTTCCACGAAAGGAAAGATTACTTGTCAAGTGAACTTGCACATGGCTGAGCCATTTATATATTTCAAAGTATATTATTATCTTCAAGTCATTATGGTTGAATAGTCACCTAATTTATTTGACTGCTGTATTACTGCATTTTCAAGTAGGCTGTAATGGAAAACGAGAATCTTGCAATGTTTCATCATTATCATACCACAGACAGCACATGGCTAAGCAATAAGTTACTTTATGAGCTAGCCATGTCTGAGATGTGGCATTTTCCACATATTAGTGAATATATTTGATTCTTGTGATTTTACTGGTATGTCAATTTAAGCGCATCTTCTGGGCTTTTTGTGTCTTAAATTCAGGCATAACTTTCCACATTTTTTATGTTAGTCTGTAGACAGTCCAACTACGGCGCATGGTTGGTTATGAATATACCTATAGTAGCAGAAGATAATAGTGATTATTAATTTCTACAAGAATACCGCTTAAGCAAGTCTAAAATGAAAAAAGACAGAAGTCCATGGGCTGAATGGTATTCAGTATGGAGAGCTCCCTTAGTGTTTAGTTGTATTATCACACAGAGGAGCACATTACAATTACGATGATGGTTAACATTTCAGCAAGACAGGAAAACAGGCGCTCCATTAACAATGTTAATGTTTGTAAATATGGTAAATAATCCCCGTTTGTTGCAAAAAATTAATGTATCAATTTTCAATACCCTAATATTATACATGGGTGGAATGCAGTGCCCCTCCTGCTTCTGCGCAAACTCCACCTATGGTTTCAGGGTAGTGTTTATAGATTGCACATTCGCTTTTATGTAGAAGAATTTCTGTGTAATTGTGCAATCCCATGCATCATCTTTGTGCATGTAATTTTGGAAAATGCATGGAATACGTGCACATTATTACATATGAACAGATTTTTAGTCATGCAGGTCACCATGAGACGTGTTGTACAGCTTGAAGACGAGGTAATTACAGTGCTCCGGTTCTATGAAAGTTCTGCCTCCTTCACTGATTACAGCAACCCTTGTCATAACAAAATTTAAAACAGATAGTAACATGACAGATTGAACCAAATACATTACTCAGAGAGGATAGCTTCCACACCTAATGCAGACTCTATTAAGTTTTATTGGAAGTGATCTCTAGAACATTGTTTTTAAAGAGGACCACCTTCACACTAAACTAAGCAGATGCTCCAAAACATTAACCTGAAATGACATGACCAGGAAGAACAAAAGTAGCCCATGGCCTAGGATCAGGACGAGTTTAATTCATATCCATAATGTTATGCTTTTAAGATCGACGGCAGTCTCTCTTTCTCACCCATGTTTGTCTATAGCCATACAGGTACTATATACCAGTGTTTTTCAACCAGGGTTCCGCGGAACACTAGTGTGCCGTGAGAGATCGTCAGGTGTGCCGTGGGAAATTATTCAATTTCACCTAATTGGTTTAA
>JAOTQY010000015.1:7245253-7263542 GCA_026413445.1 Dolichallabes microphthalmus
TTTATACTGATAACGAGTTCAAACAGATGCCATTAATACAGGTAACGAGTGGAGGACAGAGGAGCCTCTTAAAGAAGTTACAGGTCTGTGAGAGCCAAAAATCTTGCTTGCTTGTAGGTGACCAAATACTTATTTTACAGAGGAATGTACCAATTAGTTCATTAAAAATCCTACAATGTGATTTTCTGGATTATTATTTCTTATTTTGTCTCTCATAGTTCAGGCCTCTCTCATCTTTTTAAGTGGGAGAACTTGCACAATTGGGGGCTGAATAAATACTTTTTTGCCCCACTGTACAAGCCCCTGGAGGCAGTGTTATGACCTGGGGTTGCTTCAGTTGATCAGGTCTAAACTCAATGTTATGTGGCAATGTAGTGTAGTCAGCTTTAAGCCTGAATGTACTGAATGACCAGGTTGTACCGTTAATGCATTTTGCTTCCCTGAAGAAACAGGCAAATTGTGTCATAGTGGTTATGTGAGCATGAGGAATAATTTTCACATATGAAGTGGCCACACTGCGCACTGCTCCGAGAGCTAAAGGCAACCAAGCAAAAATCGTAGTATGTTCGACTTTGGTTTTGGCCAGGCAGTGTATTTTTTATTTGCATTATATCTGTTAATACCAGTGAAATTAAGGCTTAAATATGTTAAGACTAAGTCTGCAGATTCCCTGGGTTATTTACAGTAGATCATACTTTAACTGAAACGGATGTTTAACATTGTCCATTATGTGAGTTTGTGGTGAATGTGTTTACCTTTTGTTACCCTCATTTTATAATATGAATGTTATATTATTTATTAAATTATGTAGACAGAATATTAGATGATCAGTGACTGTCAACAGTTACAGTTTACAACAGCTTCTGTAGTCGGATTCTGCTTTGTGAGGACATGCTTATGAAGTCTTCCTGTTTACTCAAGATATTTTGATCTTTTTCTCCAAAAAACATCTTTTATGTCTTCATAGATAAGACATTTATCCCATCACAATAAGCAGACATGCTCATTCATTCCATGAGCTTTTTGTGGTTCATCATTTGCTTTTTGTGTCTTCGTTTACTTTCTGTACTTTTTTTTTTTTTTTTTTTTTTTTTACAAGCAACTACACTGTGCAGGAGTCACATTTTAATATATATCTATATGTTGTTCTCCTTTCTGTTTCTGTAGTTGAGAAGTTCCTTTAACAGGGCTTTCTATAAAAAGGGCTCGAAGTCGTATTCGGATATTGAGGAAATTGCTACTCCAGAGTCCTCAACTCCTTCCTCCCCTAAAATCCATCACGATGTGGAAAAAACACAATTCTCTCTAGATGCATCGACTCCTGTCGCCTCATCTGAGTAAGTGATGATTTCTTTACTGGATGTCATTTAGTTTTTACCATGCAGAACAATTTTAGCAGGCCTCATTTAGCAATGTTGCAAAAATGTACAAACTCCAACCAAGATTAAAGAAAATGTGTTTTCATCTCAGGCTGGGTGACGGCATTGAGGGCACAGAACCAGATGATAAGATGGTTTCTGACCTGCGCTCTGAACTCTGGGAAAAGGAACGCAAACTTACAGATATCCGGCTGGAGGCCCTTGGTTCTGCTCACCAGCTGGAGCAGCTACAGGAAGCCATGAGCAAGATGCAGGTGTGTGAAGAAAGTCAGAGTGCACACATGCACAACTTGCATGCAATACACTAGAAAATAAAGAACAGCAAGTTATGCTCTTGCATAACAAATTTTGTATTTGTGTAAATGTCTTCTCATACAGATGACTATAGAAAATTTAAAGCTAGAAAACGACCAGTTGAAGACGGGTGTCTCCAGACCTCCAAGCTCAACCTCCCAGTCTTCCGGCCTGGGTTCACTGGGGACCTTGTCACCACGGCAATCTGTGGCATCTCTTAGCAAAACCTTTAGCATGGGAGCACCTGAAAGCTTAAACACAGGTGAGGTGGAACTTATGTGCATACACACTGCTTATCCTGTATGCAGGGGGCCGGGATCCTATCGCAGGACACAAGGTGGGGTACACCCTGGAGAGGGTGCCAATATAAAGTACGCAGGGCATACTTTATAATATGTAGCAGCTATAACACAGGACAGAAGATGCATCTAAATTGGACATGTCTTTCTACCATACTGATTAAAACTGGGTGGTGCAGCAGGAAGCATGCTCTAGGGTCTCAAGTTCGATCTTGGCCTTGGTGAAGTTTTGCATATTCTCCCTATGTCTGTGTCGGTTTCCCGCTGGTTTCATCCCCCGTTTTTTTACTGACAAAAACATGTCAGTAGGTAGACTGGCTAAACTCCGTTGCCTTATGATCTGAATGAGTATTTGAAAGTGTGTGTGAATGGTGTATCCCATCTAATTTGTATTTGAACCTCAGTAGGGATTTGTATTTGTTGCCCAGTAGGGATGGCAATCACCAGGAACCAGCCGATGTAATATTATGATACCTTGGTGTCGACTAGATATATTTTGTGATTCTGTATCACAAAATATAGTATCACAATTTTAAAAAATCCAGAATCAATAAAATTTCAGATTTTACAATTTTATGGCTTTGAACCTTTTAAAAAAAAGTTCACGATCTTTATTCACCAGCTATACTCTGAATTTAACATGATTAATTAAATGTAGCATATTCCTTATAAAATTTGTTTTCTTACATAAAAAACAAGGGCAGCATTTACTTATTTCAACAAAAGTTTTAACCTTTAATTATTTTTTTACTGATCAGTACATGTCTCTGTTATGTCATCAGCTGTAATTTATATTTCTAAACAAACGTTGCAAATTATTCAGCCCTACCACTCAAGATGCCAATGTGTAAATAGTTTAGTGTGTACCACCTGGAGGATTATAAAGAAACGGTGATGTTTTACCGCCTCACATACCTCCAGACTTTCAAAGCTCTACTTGACAATGAGCTGTGCTGAGCAGTTGTGAGCACACGTGCATGAGGCTTCTAACACAAGTGTGTCTCAAGACTAATTTGTGCCTGTTTTGGTTTGACACTGGTGTGTGTAGTGAGTGTGTTTATAATGCAAGCATCTTTTGAATAATGTAAAACCATAAAAATGTGTCTGTTGCACCAGACACATTTTGCTGCACTTGGCACAGAATCGGTTATATCCAAGACTGATCACCAGTCATGGCCAATGAATTTGAAAACCAGGCAATCCCACTCACTTGCAAGTGCATTTTTATTATACGGGTAGTTCACGATTTACTAATGAGTTCCGGAGCACATTTGTTCTTTAGTTCGACAAAGTGAGTCTTATATGCCTTAGGCACAAATATACAATGTAAAGCATACCAATCTACTGTACTTGACTAAATCTGTCCCCTTTCCCCATACTGCGATCATGTGGACAAAAACCATAAAAGCGCCTAAGAAAGTTGATCTCAAGTTGAAATATAATTGTCTCTGTCTTTAAATCGCGACGGGAATCCCGAATGCCATTTTGTCTCAGAGCTGTTTTCCACTGTATTGGACTGTGAACTCTGTTTTGTTGCGGATTTTTCGAAATTAGGATTATTCACCATCAGGAAACTAATGATTTTTTTTTTTGGCAGATGTATTTCAAAGTCCTACCTCGACCCTGCAGAAGGATGAGAGCATTGTCAGAGTGCTAGTGCGCATAACCAACCAGCAAGTCTTTAATGAGGTATATCTCGCTACAACAGTCGAGTTTTTAACAACTTAGTTTATATTCTCTTTGAGTAATATTTCCATACACAGCTCACAGCGCTCACCTTTTCACACAGGAGGCTAAACAGCTGGAATTCTTCATTGGCCTGGCCAAACTCAGTGGGCAGACTGACTGGAGCACGCTCGACTCTGCCATCTGCCAAGCTTTTAAAGTGAGTTGCAGGGAAGCAGTCTAAAACTACTGTAAAGTATTCATTATTCTCAGTATACAACTTGGTTAACAGTAACATATAAAGATATACACATATCAACATTAGAGTAATAGGAAAATTATAAAAACACTAGGATTTTTTTTTATGTTTGAAAAAGACAGTAACCATTAACTAATTTTTTATGTTCATTCAGGACTACTTATCAGTGGTGGATCCGAGCTCCAGCCTGGGCCTGTCTCAGGACTCCATTTACAGCTACAGCCTCAGTCATCTGAAGAGGGTGCTAGGGGCTCAGCCCCCTGAAACTCAACCTGTACGCTGCCTTAGCAAGAGTTCCACCTGCATAAACATATCTCTCAAAGGTTAGTGAATCATATCAGGTTAGGCAGGTTACAATTATTTATGGGGGGAAAAAAATAATGATATTTGTCACCCGGGATATCGGCCATATTCTAAGGTAGCTTTCACGACTACTAATCTGGTTCCTAATGATAAATAATGCATTTTTATTTATATATGCGCCTTTCTACTCACCCAAGGTCGCAATAGGTTCCTGGGTCCAAATCAAAGTGAAATCTTTCATTTTGGTTTGGTTGCTTTTTGTTTTGGTTTGTTTTCTTACTGCAAACAATTGAACGACCTAAAAAGCAATTGAAAGCAAAGGAAAAATGAAAACAAAATTAATTCTGCAAATAAAGTGTAAAATCTTAAGAATCCCAGGAACACAGCACCACGGATTTGCATTCAGAATGTTACTAGGTAATTATAGAAATTACTAATATGTAAGGATGGGAAATTAACAAACATTGAAATATCAACAAACAAAAACATCAAGAAATGTATCTAACTATATATATTGTCTCCTTCAACCAGCAGCTTTATATTTTTGCAATTAAGGTTACCGAATATAAGTGTTATGGCCCTGAACCTGCGGAAACTTATTTAAAAATATATTGATGTTAATTAGAGAGTGACCGATTTTCTGCTTGGATGGTTATCAGGGCTCATATTTAGCATTTTTGCCGTTACTGCTATCTGTAACTTGTTCTGAGTGAGCGTGTCTTCGATAAAGTCTGAATTTATGAGAGGAACTACAGCGTCTCAGTGGAGAGCATCATGAGCAACTGTGCTTTCTGTGCCACAAGCTATTTTGTTAATTGAAAAAAAAATGGTTTTCCTTTTTAAGAAATGCTTCTGGGAACTCCCGTCACTGTTTATTTTAAGATAATGTTAAGAAGTTCTTCTTTAATTAAATGTGTGCTTAAAGGCCTTAGAACAAAGTTTTCTGTCGAAGTTCGTGTTATTCTAAAATTTTACATTATAATAATCGTTATCTGCATCAGCCCCGAAAAAACTTATCGGTTGACCACTAGTCTTAATACCACAAACATACGGATAGGATATGACCTTATATACTTGTTGGAAAAATAAAGAAATAAATAAAAAAGCTGCACTAATTGCCCTCCAAGAGGCTTGTACGTGGCCGCTATGCATGATGGGTACATTGCTTCTTAGCATGATGTTGGGTTAATCTTGTCTCATCAGACCACATGAACTTTTATCCATTGCTCCAAATTCCAACCTTTATGCTCCCTAGCAAGTTTTTTTTGATTAGTCTATCTAACAAATGGTTTTCTTATGGTGACAGAGCTGTTTAGTCCTAATCCTGTGAGTTCTCATCACATTGTGTGTGTAGATATGCTCTTAATTTAATTTCCTTCACCAAGCGTGTAAGTGATCTCTGATCATGCTAATTCCTAATGTTTTAGGAAGTTTATAGTTCAGGCCTTTCTTTTTCATTCTTAACGTTCTTATAAGCCCTGTGCTCATTGTTTGCCTGGTTTTGCATGAAATGTCAGTGTAAATCAGTGTAAATCAGGGCAAGCACAGAGATGGAGAAATGTTAAGAGAAATGTTAATTCTGATTGGCTGTTTCAGATAATACATCATGCACAAGTATTCCATAGTCATACGTTGTTGTCTTTAAACTTTTAACTGTATCATATCAAAAACACCATGTTGCTTATTAAATTAAATTGAGAAAAAAGTCACATCTCATTGTCACCAAACCATATTGCAGCCACCTCAAGGCACTGTTCTGACACCAGAGCATGGTTGCAGTGTTCTCAAATGCACAAACAAACCATACACAAGAGGAAACTGCACCACGACGCAACTTAAATGGACTGAACGCTAAGAAAGGGAAAATGTTCATTCAGGAGTTGTGAATCATGAGAACAGGAAACATAATATTTATTTATTATTTTATAACTCAGTAGTATTGGTTGCTAAGATAAACACATCCTGAGATTTATCATCTCTGTAATTTTGCTTTCAGATAATTAAATGCTATTTTCAGAACATTCTTCCCCAAGCTACAGGGGACTCTCTCTCTCTCTCTCTCTCTCTCTCTCTTATATACATTTTATTTTGTATACACGGTATACGTGTACTTTTTTTTATGTAATCTAATTTTTGCTTTCTTTTCCTTGACAAGCAAATGACCATGAAAACTCTTCATTGACCGCTTGATTAAATGTTCCACAAAAAAATACATTTAGGTAGGAAAATGAATCATGTCAGTTCACCCAGACAATCAGGGGATGAGAATCTCTCTTTTCAACCTCTTAAATGCTGTAGTAAAGATGACACTTGATCAGACTCCTTCAAGGTTAAGTTTGCACTCTGCACTCATGGCAGTTTATAGAAGCAATGTGAGGACGCTGTTAAGGTAAACATCAGAAGGCTAAACTCATTCACTCCTTCTGTGGACACAGAGCTCTCAGGCCCATCTGTTTCTTTCTATTGTTAGTGCTTCAGAATGAAAATCAATATTCTAGGTGAATTCCTTTCTTGCCACAACCTTAGACCCAGCTAGAATTGTATTAATTGCAAATTAATTATATGCTGGTCATTTATCAAGCTGCTTTAATTATTTAGAGGCCAGAGACCCACATGATCTTTCCCTAGTTAGCACTTCGTGTGTCATAAAAGCACAGATCCTTAATTCGTGACTGTATCTCTACTGTACCTCTGCAGGACTGAAGGAGAAATGTGTAGACAATGTGGTGTTTGAGACGCTTGTCCCAAAGCCTATGATACAGCACTACATCAGCCTGCTGCTGAAGCACCGGCGCTTGATCCTGTCAGGGCCGAGCGGCACTGGGAAGACTTACCTCTCCTCGCGTCTCACTGAGTACCTGGTGGAGCGCAGTGCCCGAGAGATCACCCCTGCCATCGCGGTCTCCTTCAACATGCACCGTCAAACCTGCAAGGTACACCACACTGATCACACAGACTGAGCTCTCGATTCCCAAACATGTTTATATTATATACAAAAAATTGTATGTAATTTTAAACATGCCATGAATATTTTTTTTTCTTTGTTGAAGGTTATTGAACACGACACCGCTATAGGCCTTCCATGGCTCTGGAAAAATCTGAAAAGCTGAAACACAGACACAGAGATGCATAAATTAGCATATATTCTCTTATTCCCTTACTTTGTCGGCTATTAATGTACAGTGCTGAAATTCAATCAAGTCTAAAATCAATTAACTTTTAATTAAAATATTATATATCATATATATATTTTTTATAATGGAAATGTCAGTATAACTGTTATAAAGTAACAATACAAGGGTAAGGGAAATTGTGTTTTTATTATTTTGCTTTATATCGTTGGTTGCAAACTGGATACCACGCAAGTGTATTATTTAGTTCTTCTGCATTGATTAAATGCAAATGTTTTCGTGCTTAACATGTATTTGGATTCCTCCAGAAAAGAAATGATCTAATTCTCTTATTTATATCACACTTTTATTTTATTTTATATAAATAATTATACATACTTTTATTACAATTTAAACATTGGGTCTGCTTGTCATTTTTAATAAGAGTTTTTTGCTCATCTCCAGGATCTCCAACTTTACCTGTCTAATCTGGCAAATCAGATTGACCGGGAGACCAGTACAGCTGAAATGCCATTAGTTATCGTGCTAGATGACGTTCATGATGCTGCATCCATCAGTGAATTAGTGAATGGTGCTTTAACATGTAAATATCACAAATGGTGAGTCAATGTTCTAGTCCGTCTACTCCATCTTTATCCATTCAAAACACGCAACTTTATTAACATCTGTAATATCTATTTCTTAGTCCATACATTATAGGGACCACAAACCAGCCAGTGAAGATGACCCCCAACCACAGCCTGCACCTTAGCTTCAGGTGGGTGTCAATGCTGCATCATATCTAATCTAATATCTAAAAAACACAGATTATGTAAGTGTGACTCCTGATTTTTGTGTTCAACAACCTTCATTTTACATTAGCGATTGTCCACAGTCGTTCCCTAAAGTCTGTGTTCCTTTTGACTTTGAAGGATGGTTATGTTCTCCAATAATGTGGAGCCAGCCAATGGCTTTCTAGTGCGCTACCTGCACAGGAAACTAATGGAATCTGAGGATCCCAGAAGCTTGTCAAATGAGGATCTCCTGCGAGTGCTAGACTGGGTGCCCAAGCTCTGGTACCACCTCCACACTTTCCTGGAGAAGCACAGCACCTCTGATTTTCTCATTGGTAAGACTTTTAATCAGTTTTAGTTATTGCTGTAAAATTAATCGCATCAAAATCACAATACTGACCGGTGTGGTTAAAAAAATATATATTTTTTTAATCATGCAGGCCTTATTCAACAAAAGCAGTGAACAGTTTTTTAAGAAATCAGGACATTGGTTTTAAACATGAATGCTAAGGAATTGTAGAACTTAAGCTTATACTTATGCGAATACATTGGAATTTAAGACAGTTGTGACTTATTTCAGTTAAAGACAGTTCAGAAGTTTAAAGGTGGTTAGTTAATAGACAACCTACAGTATTTATAGGTACAAGAAACGCAGGTATTAAATGCATTAGGTTGATTTTGATTTATATGCACTTATTTTGCAGCTGAGAGAAAGTGATTTGTAGAGGGTTTGTGGTTTCTGCTATTTATACAAGATACACAAGTCTGATTATCTGATTCATTAAAATTTTGTAATAGGTAGTCAGTAAATGTATTTGTGACACACACATGGTCATTATTCAAAGCTTCCAGTATGCAACAAAAATCAATTTAAGACATGGAATTAAAACTTGGCTTTGCTTGTCCCATTTCAGACAGTGACACTTGTCATTCTGCTGTATAATACTGTATTATTTATGCAATTATTTCCATCTTGCATACATTTTGTCTTTGTGTTTGGGCTTTAGGGCCATGCTTTTTCCTGTCCTGTCCGGTGACAGTTGAGGAGTTTCGCTGTTGGTTTATTGACCTGTGGAACCATTCAATCATTCCTTACCTGCAGGAGGGGGCCAAAGATGGTATCAAGGTGCATAATTTTCCATCTGGCAATGACTATTTTATAGACTGTCCTGTACTATATAGTGTAGTTTTATGAGTATTAAATCACATAGAACATGAAGTATGAATTATTATTAACATAATTTAATTTCATTTCATTTAATATGAGGAAATGATGGGTGGATTTTGGAAATGGATGAGTGACATTTGCATAGTAATGTATAATCTATCTTATCAAATATAATGTCAATAGCATCACTCTGATCAGAGCTTCTTCAAGTTTTGAATTCTATGTTTTAAATTTCATTGTCATGTGCGTGTAAAGAGTGCTGTAAGCATTTATACACAGGGTGGCAGAGAATTATGGATCCAGGAAACAATCAAATGCGGTGAAAAAGCAACTTCTCTATGTGAAGAATCCTGTGTAACTTTCAGCAAAAACAGATTCTATTCAATGTTCTGTTTATTTTCAAAGTCAAAGATGAATCTTTTGACACCCTGTACAATGGAATTATTGTGCTCCAGTTGCACACTTCTATAAACTGGTACATAAATATACCAACCGTAAACAATGAACAAAAATTACAATGTGCTCTAAACTCAAATAATAACTACCTATAACCAACAGCCGAAAAAGTGACACCGGCAGAGATACTGCACATAGAAAGACTCATAATCATACATATTTTAACCATACATAAGGAAATATGAAAGCATGAAGTATCTGAAATCTGATGTTTCTAGTTGTTCATCGCTGTTTAGAGGTTCCCTTGAGCTAATAAAAAAAAAGGCAATCTGGGTCCACTCTATAACATTTTCTCTCTTCTTTAATCATTGCATATATATGTAATCAGAGTGTTCTCTTGGCACAGGCACATGGTCAGAAGGCAGTGTGGGAGGACCCAGTGGAGTGGGTGCGGGACTCACTCCCTTGGCCCTCTGCCCAGCAGGACCAGGCCAAGCTCTTCCATCTGCCTCCACCCAGCTCGGGGCCAGCCAGCCCTAGTCAAGCTGGAGATGAGCGGCCCCACAAAGAAACCCCTCCCAGCTCCATGGAGTCGGACCCATTGGTTAGTTATACCAATTCTTGTACAAACAACATTTTCAAAACTTGAATCACACGCGTCTGTAGTTCGATATTTATATTAAAACTCTGCAAATGGAAGCCTAGATAGACTGCATTACAAACCACATTATGTAGAGTAGATGCTGTGCTAAATATCAATATCAATACCTTCATTTGGATAGAAAGTGAGGCACTTCCTTTACTAAAACACAATAGTGCTGTGACATTATGTATAATATACCTTTTTAATCCTTTTCTCCTTGCTGTGTTTTTATTTCTTTTTTGCAGATGGCAATGCTGCTAAAACTGCAGGAGGCAGCCAATTATATTGAATCGCCAGAAAAAGAGGCAGACCCCAAACTGCCCATGCTATGAACACAAATATAGACTGAGTCTTCACTAATCTTTCATCTCTCCAGTGGTTCTGACAAAACTCAGCGGTCCTAATGCAAACTCCTGAAATATATTCATTTCATAAATTACTAAAATGTCTGTATTCTTCTAACAGAGAACATACGTTTTTTTTTTCTTGGTTGGCTCACCTTGTTTTTGCTTTCCTGTTTATATAATAATGTATGTACATTGCAAGAATATTTGTTATAAAATGTGTCATAAAAGCCAATAGATACTTTTAGTCACAAGCAAATAGGTACTTTTGTTACAAACAGAAATATATAAGACTTGTACCTGCAGATCATATACACTAAACAGTTTACATAAGGCATAATATGTTCTTTTCATGAGCATTTACTGTTCCACTGCTGCCCACAGTACAACTCAAGGAAGCAGGCATTAACTGCTAATTGCTAGCATGCACAAAATGCATTCACCTCACAGCTACTCCGTAAAGGAAAACCGCGTATCCAATTAAGCGCCATTTCTACATGCAGACTTTTGCTGTGATGAGTGTGCAGTGATGCTGCTGATCAAGCATGTCTGCCTGGCCATGTATTTCAGTGATTGTCTACCCAAAATGCAAATTGCATCCTAAAGGTTATGATTGTTTTGAACCACTAAACACCTTGGACTTATTATTTTTTATTATTATTTCTGCCAGAAAATCATTTCGACAAACATAACTGCCATGAAAAACGCAAAGTCCTGCAACATGTGCGCACCTGTCCCCTGTAGAGGGCAGTGTTCATTTTCAAATCTGCATTGCCACACTACTGGCAATGTCCGAGAAGTCACCATGAGCACTTCAACCATACATAGCAAAGAGCAGAGAGAGCTTTCATACAGATTGCAGTAGCTGGATACTATTTCTGTAAGCTCTCTAAACAGCATAACATTTTTGTATTTTTACGTAATAGTACTGTGGTTAGAGTTTATTCGGCTTTGAAACTAATCTCAGCTCAGGGGGTGGGTAATCTCAGGCATTCAGATATTATTATTTAAATAGTGTTATACTCTTGGTTAAAGGCTCTCTTGTAGCATATGGTGCAAATATCTCAAAATGCAAAAAAACCAAATACTAACGCGTTCAGACCTGCTCAGTACCAGCCATGTGTTCGGAGTAGGAGATAAACTGCCCCTTCAGATGTGCATTAAGAGCTGCAAAAAGAGAATTCTAGAAAAGCATAAGATTTTGTTTTGATTTATTTGGTGCTATCCGACATCACCCACCTCGAGGAAAATGACTATTTTCCCATGCAGTGGTCTTATATTACCAGTATAGGTGCTTTATCTCAGTAAAATAGCCTTATGGTCTTACAGCTTACAATAACATCTTCATGAAGTAACTACCAGACATTAACTCTTCATCCAATAACTTTCTCTGCCTGTTTATGCACTCCTTTCTACTTCAAATGGTTGTTGCATGTCTTGGCATTATCCTTCATCTGATGTTGCCATCGACACTTATCATAAGCATATCATGATGGTATTTTTCTGGTAATGATATTAAAGGTGTGGGCTGCTTTATCAGGAGATCTGCCATTTAGGCCCTGTAGTAAAAATATAAGGAATGAATATGCTTGGCTAGGGAATGTACTGCATAAACAAGAGGATGTGCAAATGTTCAAAATAAGCAGCAGTGGTGGACCAGTAATTTCCCTTACCTTTACCAGAAAACATAAAGCATATCAATGTATGCATGTTTACAGGCAAAACTGATTTGAGTGGATCAGTTGTAAAATTTGCATCATTCCAAATGGTTTCTTTTTATTTTTGCCTTAAACACTGTATTATTTCGTTGTTCATCAGTGTAAATATGTTACTGAGAGAAAAAGGAATTTTAAGAGTCTTAAAATGGTCATATAGGGTTTGTTGTCTAGATCAGTAAAAAAGTGCCACAGAATCCTTTAGATAGGTATTACATATATTCACATACAGTAAGATTGTCTATTTCTGAAGTTTTTTTGCGCTGCTATTCCCAATCTGCTGTGGGAGATTTCCATTTAATTACATCCCCTAAGACTTAGGACTGCTTGTCAGGGCTTTATTTGCCAAGCCCATGAAGTGGCTTCCTTTTCTTAAATCAGACTGGAGCACTTATGGTCCCATTTTCTAATCGGTATTTCATTAAAAAAATTGCTACGAAGATGGTTTGGTCTTTATAATGTAACAGTATTATTGGTAATTGGAAAAATTGAAATACAGCTGAAAAAATATGGCTTAAGTCAATTTTAAAATTTATTCTTTATGTATTTTATCTTGCTTTGATGCAACAGATAAGAAGAAAATGAGTATTGCCAGCAAAGCCATCAGTTATACCTGTGCCTCATGTTTGCCCCGTATGAAAAAGGATGTTGGTAACAGAAGCCATTGTGCTCTGTCTGCATCATGTCTCTGGTTCATGTGCCTGTAACTGTGATGGCTGTGTTGTGTTGTGCTGTGTCTCCCCAACAGGACTATTCAACAACTTACTGTTGACTTTGACTGTCAAAGAGGGAGTATGATAGTGACGCTTTTTTGTGTTTGTTCTCTCTCTCTCTCTCTCTTTCTCTCAGCCCCACTTGAAGATTTTCTCAACCGCGGTACATCTAAGCTAGCTAAACTACCACATAAACTACTACCTGCCAGAGCAGTGATCATTATCCGTCATTTTATTGGAGAATTCTGAGAGAATTACATATGTACCATGTAGTTGAATTGGAGGTCAAGAAACAAACAAAAACAAAAAGTTAATTGTTTCTATGTTTGACCAAAGTTATTCTACAAAAACCATTTGATGCATCAGATCTGATCTAATTACATATCGCAGTGTACAAACTAGATTTTTGTGAAATCTAGTTGGCTATAATGTTAGCCCTAGGTCAAAAGTTGTTGAACAGTCCACAAATTTCCAATTTCCATTTGCGATGCTTGTTATTAATTCAAAATTAAAATAGTCTACTATAAAAGGTATGGTATCTAATGTAACTTGCAACGTGCAATAGATGTGCAATGGGTTTATAAATGTTGTAAAAGCATGTCACCTTTGTGTGAAAATGAATTTGGAAATGGTCTACCTAATGTTTGGCCATTATAATAGGATATAGCCTTCTTGTTTGTAATTTTCCCCAGATAATTGTTTAAACTTGTTAAATTTTTTTTTTGTACATAATGTCATAATTGTATACATTGTAAATAGCCAAGTCATTTGCGACAACAATCATTTAGAATCAGAAACCTAGTAGAGAAATGTGGTTTGTAAAGGAGAGCCGGTGTGTTTGGAGTGGCCCTATAAACCTGTGGGGAACTGGCATGCTATCAGAGGTCTCTGCATAACCACAATTCCAGCGTTATTCATCTGTCATAATAAAATCACACCATGTTCTTTAACCTTCGTTTATGCTTGTCTTATTTTATAATCTAGCCTCTCTCTCTCTCTATATATATATATATACTGTATATTCCTTTTTAAGTAACTTTTGTACTGAAGAATCACTTTATGATTTTTAGCACTGATTTACAAAAATATTAATTGAAATATGATACAAGAAAGGGAATAAGATGTGGGATATTATCAAATATCAGTGGTATTGCACGTTTTTTTTATTGGTCATATAGGGAGAATATTTAACTGTGCATGTGGTAAATTGTTTGGGGAAAGAAAGTGTTCTTGTGCCCGGCTGTTCCTCGTGTCCAGGTGGTGGGACAGATGGCAAAAGTAATTAATAAATTAACTAATTAATTCGTGAATTAATATAAATTAATTAATTGATCGTTAAAATGCTATATCTTACTACATAGTCGTACCCTATTGACATTTGTTCCCTTGTAATCATTGCATAGTATACAGAATATGCAGTAACCAGAAGCGCATGTTTTGATTACAATTTATTTATGTATTTATTTGTTGCGGAATAACCGTTGCTCTCCTGGCGCGTGAGATTCCAAGCACGTGCAAGACTCTGAGCGCCTCCTCACCGCCTCATGACGTAAAGTAGTGGGCGGAGTCCCATAGCACCACGCGCACTATATATATATACACACGTCCACCCCCCTTCCGAGACGCAGTCGAAGGTGTCAACTTAGCAAGAGGTATCTTTCCTGCGGACAAAATGCCGGCCAAGCCAGCACCCATAAAGAAAGGGCTCAAGGCGGCGGTGAAGAAAGAGGCGCCGGTGAAGCCCGAACCTAAACCCGAGGCACCTCCGGCTGCAGCTCCACCCGCCGAAGCGCCTCCAGCTGAAGCTCCACCCGCCGAGGCTCCTCCAGCTGAAGCCCCACCTGCCGAGGCCCCTGCACCCGCGCCGGAAGCCCCACCAGCGGAGGTGCCCAAAGACGGTACTGATCAGGGTCCTGACACCAACAACCCCAAACTTACTCTTCTTTTTTCCCAGGGCTCTAAAAACATTCTTTTTATTTTTATTTATTTGTAATACTTTAGTGGCAAAGTGGAAAATAGTCCTTATTGAGCAAGTTGTAAAGCACTAACTAGCAAAGGAGTGTTCACTGACATTATAAAACATCCACTGTTAATTGGCATAAAATCAGCGACTTAAAGGGTCCAGAGCTGTTTCCTGGAATTCCTTTGAACACCTCTGCAATAGTCTACAAAACTTATTTTTGATAAACAGAAGCCCATTTTGCTATTTTTACTCTACTTTAAGAAGCACTGCGAGGAATTTTTCACCATTCTGTTGGACATATTGGGCATTTCTGGCTAGCAGAAAACAGCTGAGCGGTTATGCTGGAATGTTTCAGGGATCAGCTTTACTTAGCTGAAATCTGGAACTGAGGCTCTCAGTGTTGCCGACGTTATTTTTGTTATACCAATTAGTTTTATTAATAAAAATGCATATATAAATATATAACTGTACAATTACAATTATGATTATTCAACAATAAGGGCACTTTAAGAACTCGTTTGTTTCAATATTTAATTCTTTCTTAAACTGTATCTTTAAGTCCATCTGGTCTTAAATGAGACATTGTAAATATGAATTCAGCACTCTAGCTCTTTATTTAGCCCCCTGGTGATTCTAAGCCTAGGTGTAAATCTAAACCCTGATTAGATCTCTACCCTCTGGTTTATGTGTGCCATAAATACCCTCCTTCATCTTAAGTATCAATATCTCTCTGCATTCAAAACAGTCTATAACATTACAAATAAAAAAAAAATATTAGGATGCGTAATGTACTCACGCAATAAACTAGATTTGATTCGTTTAATGTCTTTTTCTTTAGCACAGGAATCCAATCTTAAGATAAACCACATTTTTTAGGATGTGTGGGATCTGGTTATATTGCTGTTATAATGTAGGAACTTTTAAGTAATATTTCAGATTTAACAATAAATTGCCTCTGAGGCTAAAAAAATATTACCTTAATTTTTTTTCCCTCTTTGCAAGAATAAGAAGAACTTTTGTTTCAGGCGAGATGTTCTCAACTTCCGTGTTCTGAAAAGCTTCTAACTTACAAGTTTTACATTTCCTTTATGTCTTACTGAGCTCATAAATGGATTGGAGAACATGAGTTTCTTACTATACTCAGGACTGGAGTTCACAACACCTGGTCTAGGCTTGTGTTTCACAATCCAGTCTTTGAGGGATTAGTTATGGTAAGCGATTTTTTTTTTTGTTGTTGTTGTTGTTGCAGCATTTCAGCTCCCAACATAGATTAAGTATTCAGTGTTAAAACTTGTATGGTTCGGATGTGTGCATCCCATAAAGACTGGATCAGGTAACATTTTCATTATTGTTGGCACTTTGTATGTAAAGCATTTTTCTTTGTTTCATAATTTTTGCGCTTTAATGTTTAATTAGCCGATGTTGGCCGTGGCTAGGAAGACGCTGCACCCGCTGACGCAGAGGCACCTGCTGATGAATACTTGCTAGATTAGCACTGTGACTGATTTTCACACTGTGTAATAAGATAAGATACAACTCAAATATTCCTAATACTAGGTTTTTGTATGGAATTATTCAGAATGTAAAAACAAATCTTCTTGAGGCTTCCATTGGGGACCGTGCTTAGCTGTTTAGCATTCTTTACTCCAACATACCTGATTTAATTAAACAGTAATATATTTGCTTGGCATGTTTGCAATTGGGATATTACCACATTGTACCATATGCTGGTCATCTTATAGATTATGGAAATTTATTGCCATGTTTTTATTCCATTCTGCATCTGAAAGTCAGCAATCTGCAAATTTCTGTTCCCTGCCGTAGGTGTGCTAGGAGCAGAAGTGGCAATCATTTAAGAAGTCTTTAATCTCTCATTCACTGCCTTATTCGATAGGAAGTAATGCTTGCTATCTGCTGCTTTTAATAAAGCTTTGCTTATTTAAAAACAGCCCCTGCTGCTGAAGCTCCACTAGCTGAGGAGATCAAAGCTCCTACACCCCCTCCTCCTGCAGGTAAATGTGGTTCTTTTGGCTTCTCCACCTTAATGTTCATCAGTTTGGGCCGTCCATGTGAATTTTCTGTGGATTGGCTCTGCCTAGTTGTCACTGTGTGTGTGTGTGTGTGTGTGTGTGTGTGTGTGTGTGCTGCCTTTGGATCTTCGGATGGTTTTACAACCCATTTTTTTGGAGCTTAATATTCCTGGGATAGGCATATCACAATGAAGCAGCTACTGAAGATGAATAAATAAGTAATTTTTTTCATTTTAAATGTTGCTTGTTCTCCCAGAGCCTACCAGCGAGCCTCTGGAGTTGGTTGTAGAGGAAGTCAACGATGTTTCTGTCACTATCCAGTGGAGACCTCCTGCTAACATTGGGAATGCTGGCTTGAATGGATACACTGTGGAATGCTGCAAGGAAGGAAGTAAGTCACGTTCATACTATGGAAAGGTCTGAGTGCTAGAAGCACCCTGTATCACCACACATCTCTACACTCCAGTAAAGAGAAAATTGTAACATGCAGGTCCATTGGTTGGTCAGTCGTCTCAGTTGCACCTGTCCTCAAAAGGTCATCTGTAGATTTACTGTATACCCACACCTATCTGATTGCCCTATAAGGAGTGAGCACTGCCTTGGGAATGTCTTGCAGAGTACACCCTTTTAGTAGTAACAGGTTTCAGTTTTGAAGCAAAAAAAAAAAGTAGATATTAAATGAATTAAATCAAAAACATTCTTCAATTGATGAATTTGTGATTTTACATCTCAATGTTTTCAAAGAGGTATGCAAATAATGGTACAAGTAGGCAGTGCAGGACAAAGCAGAGTAATAATTCTAGGAATAATATTCAGAGTTGTTAAGTTTTTAATTAAATTTTTTTTTTATTCATGCTAAAGTCAAACCACTAATAGGTGAAGAGCATGGCATCTGTCAAGGGGTAAGATACATTCAGCAACAAGTGAACAGTCAGTTCTCAAAGTTATGTTGAAACACTTGCCCATTTTCCTGCTAAGTATCTGAGCAACTTTCACAAGAACCAAATTGTGATAGCTAGTCGTCTGGGTCAGGGCATCTTCAAAACAGAGAGAACTTTCTGGGTGTTTACGGTATACAGTCAAGGCTGGCCTGACTGCTCTGATACCACAGTGGACCAGTGGCGGCTGCTAGCTTTTGAAACAGGGGAAGCTAGCTGGCTAGTTTCCCCTTCCACGAGCTACTTTAATTATATGAACGAACTAACTTTACAATG
>JAOTQY010000015.1:7351138-7371917 GCA_026413445.1 Dolichallabes microphthalmus
TAGGGTTAAGGGCCTTGCTCAAGGGCCCAACAGTGGCAACCTGGTGGAGCTGGGGTTCGAACCGCCGATCTTCCGGTTAGTAACTCAGCGCCACTGAGCTACCATGTATACAGACATTTTGGAAATGTCGACCACTTCATCTGCAAGATTAAAATTTGTGAGATCCAGGTTTATTACTTGAGATTGTGTAGGTGTAGTAGATCATTATTAACATATACTGTGCATGTTATATATGTATGTGTTTCGCGCGTGTACACCAGGGGGCGGTGTCTCACTTTTATTTCGGAGACACGTACAACTAACTACAGAGCAAGAGTGAAACAAAAGACCGGTGTACCGAAAATAATTGACTCTGTGAACTGTAGGCTCAAAGGCTCACGTGCGACACTAAAAATTCAAATCGGACATGTCATGGGTAGATAATAGCCTCGAAATGTCTAACCTCAAACGTTTAATGTTTGATGGTCTAAATGCTGTTTAATGGTGGAACGCTATTGTAGTTCGTTATCTTAACGCACAACAAAATACTTAATATTCATTTGTACTGTATTTGGCTGAAAACAAATCGTGCAAATTTCTTTTCATATCTTTCTTAGAGATAACTAAATGGCTTCGCGAGACAAATACTGTAGATCTGCTGTATATGATTAGGCAGGCTGAATCCAGCGTTCGTCTATGGCGCATGCGCTATGGTATGCGCATGCGTGTTTGTGTAAAAGTCAACCTTCACAACGTCAACTATTTCTGTTACACCGGATGTTGAACCATAAATACAGAGTACAGAAGAATTTAGCTGCGTTTAGAGTGTAAGTACTAAATGTGTGCGTGTTTTATATACGGATGTGATACTAATTGTGAGATACTACATGCTTGTGTGGAGCGTGTACTTTTAGTGACTTTACGACGGAACTGATAAAGCCATGAAGTGGGTGAGAGCCACAGTGTGTGTGTGTGTGTGTGTGAGTGAGAGATAGTGTGTGTGATAGCTTTGCAGGCTGTTTGTTTTGCACGTTGTTGTGGTACTCCATCGCCACACACCATAGCGGGGGTCTGTTCGAGTTGTGTTTCTGTGTATGTAAACATGCCGTTTTTCTCCAGGCAGAGGTCAGCGCCATGTCTGGGGATTTGGATCTGTCGCCGCCGGAGGTTCCTGAGCCCACTTTTTTCGAGAGTGTTTTACGATATGGCCTGTTTCTGGGAGCAATTTTTCAACTCGTCTGCATTTTAGCAATAATCATACCCACCTCCAAGAGCCACGATCAGGTAACAGCTGCAGCACATAAACCCCTAACCTACAGACTAGCAGTTTAATGCCTTTGTCTGTGTCTGTTTACATGTCAGTGTCTGTATCAAAGTGTTAGTAACTCAGGAAACTCTTTTTACAGAAAAGTAACTAAAGCACGCTCATTCAACCTTCTTAGGAAGAAATTCCATCAGTCAGTTGTCAAAAGACTAGATCTATCCCAATAATTTGAGTTGTATTGCAGTTTTATGGCCAGACTGACACACAATCAGCACACACATCCTTCCACCTCGAGCCACAATGCCTTGCACAAATGATGGAGACAGTACTTCATTCATTCATTCATTGATCTTCTATACTGCTTATACTGTACAGGGCCGCAGGGTGCCTGGCGCCTATCCCAGAAACTTTGGGCACGCGGCAGGGTACACCCTGGCCAATCCATCACAGGACACACACATTACAGGCAATTTGGGAACACCTATTAGCCTAATCTGCATGTCTTTGGACTGTGATAGGAAACCAGAGGAAAACAACCAAACACCAGGAGAACATGCAAACTCCACACACACAGACCTTGTAGGTGCGAGGCCACAGTGTTGACCACTATGCTGCCGTAGTCACTAGAGGAAATTCATCTAGATTTTTTACTTTGTAAAAACAATTTATTTGTTTTGAGACAAACAAGTCACAGATATTGCACAAAACGAGTTCTTTAAATAGCTGATCACTGACTTTGTGAAACCGCAAACAAATTGAACTTTATAATTTCAGTTAATTGATATTTTTAACTCCAGATCAGATGCAATCACCTTAGAATTTGCATTTTCATATCAAATACAAGTTTAAAAAAATTAAAAATTAGTTTTCAATTAAGCAAGTAATTACAGACGTCCCACTTAGCACTCCGCCATGTCGATGCAAACACACCCCAAAGTTCAGTTAAACACACAAAAAAGATTAATCCTACTGTTGGTTAGTTTTTGTAGTATAAAAAATAAATAATTCATGTATTTGACATGGACTTTGATTCATCATAATCATTTACATGATTTACAAATTAGGGTATATGGAAAGGACTGAATTTTCTGAAAAGGAGAATAAAATAAATTTGCTTTGGTAAATCACCATTTAGGAAACCCTTAGAGATAGAATAACTCACTTTTGCTAAGTGTTTATATTCTGCCCAACCAAAAAAAGCTCACACTGTACAAATTTATTAGATCGCATTTACTGTATCTTTGATTACAGCACACATTGTGCTGGCCAGTTCATGTGCAAAATTGATTCCTCATACACCCAGAACCACACTTGCATACCTTTCGTCCTGAAATATCAGGGAAGAAGAAATCTATAGATTCCATAGCTTGGTCATTTAGTATATTTCAGGCATCAACTGACTTCATTTTATTGCCACATAACGTTGCTGATACTGGGCAAACCCCAGATCATAACATGATGCATGATGGGTGCATCGCTTCATGTGCTTCCTTTCTTACCCTGCTGCACTCATGACTTTCTTAAAGTTGGTGGTCTAGCACTATCCTTCCAGATTTTAGTAATTTAATGATGTGTTGCATAAATTCAAATCTCAGTAGTTCTTTGCTTGTTAATAATTTTACTCTACTGAAATATGACATGTTTGGGCCAAGGCAGCGTGTATCATTTTACAACAAAGAAAAAAATAAATAAATTCATTTGCAGAGATGGGACTGTACGGTGATCTGTGATTGATTATTGGGAATAAATGTCATGTCAGTTACAGGATGTTCGCCATCCTCAGCCCAAGAAGTCACTAGATTTGTTGCTAAGCTGAAGTAAATTCACAAAAGCCATTTAAATCTCACTCTGAAGTCTTTATGTTGAAAAGACTGGTGCCAAAACTTGGAATTAAATAAATTCACCTCATGAAAATACATGAAAATACCAAGAGAGAAATAAGAGAAATGTCAGTGCTGTTTGTATGGTCAGTGAATTCTGGTTCATTATTTCCCCCTCCATTACAGTATAATATGAAAGATAAATTAAGGCTGGTCTGGTTTTTGTGTTTGATTACAGGAAGAGACTTCAGAACCTGTTGAACCAAAAAGCTCTGAACCGAGCAGAAAGCCCAAAGCACCTGCGCAACAAATCCGGCAAAAACTGAAAAAGGAGAGCAAGAAGAAAAGATAAGGCTGTGTCTGTGTGTAAACACGTGTGTGAGAACATGACATTTCGGTTTTGTTTTATGACAAAAAATATGACACAACAGACGTAACACTAAAGTAAGACATTTTCACATGGACCACCCAAATTAAACACTAAACCCGACTAGCTTACCAAATTCTGACCATACCATCCGAATGTTATGGCAGTAATCGAGACTCGTCGTTCATGCAGCAGATCTACAACAGTAATCATATTTACACTAATACATACTTCATTCATTAACTAGCTTACTCTTGTAAGCCCAGTAGAAACCTTATTTTGTATTTGCATATTTTAAACAATCATTTTGTATGTATTTGTGTCTGTATAATAAATCTGACTTTTTGGACCATTCTGGTTATCTTCTTGTAATGTGATCATTGCATAAATTCATACAGAGAGGTCTGTTTTTTGGTTAATTCCCAATAATGTGACACAACGTTATTTAATTTATTGTAGAGTTTTAGGAACAGTTAACTGGTTTGACTGGTCACTTGAATTGAATCAGTTTAATACAACCTTCAATAACTCAACAAATAAGTATTTAAATACAATTATCTAAGCCTTTATTTGTTCCATCAGAATGTAATTGTTGATATAAGTTTCTGACTTACTCCCCAGTTCACTCTTTTAACCAGGATCCAGATTGACTTCAGATAATTATAAATTATTTAAAAGGGAAAGAAATTTATACCTAGTAAAACTGATCAGTGACTAGTCTAATATTGCCTATAATTTCATTATCAGTATAGTACAATATCTCTATTACTTTACAATGATTTACATTAGAATATTTGCTCCTTCGTCCTTAGAAAGTATATACTTCAAGGAAGTTCTTCATATGGTTAAAATTAACTTTAGCAAAAGTAAAACTGAGAAAGGTGTAGTCAGTCAACTTAGAAAACCACTAACAATTCCTGAAAGGGACAGAACAGCAGGGGAGATTCCTCTAAATCAGATTTAGCTGATGCATACAATTGTGGTAAGGGAGTTTTTTTTTTTGTTGTACTTTTTCTATTGGATTGAGATCTGGTGACTGTGGAGGCTATTTGATAGTCAACTCATTGTCATGTTCCAGAAGCCAGTTTGAGATGATTTTAGCTTTGTGACATGGCGTATTATCCTGGTTTATAAAGTGATCGACATGAACAGCTAGCAATACTCCAGTAGGATGTGGCATTAAGACGCTCAGTTAGTGCTCAGTTAGTACTATGGTATCCAAAGTGAGCCAATAAAATATCCACCACCATTACACAGCATATCAACAGCTTGAACTGTGTAGACAAGGCAGGATGGCTCCATGTTTTCATGTTGTTTACACCAAATTCTGACCGTACCATCCGAATGTCATGGCAGAAATCGAGACTCATCGTTCATCCAATCTTCTGTCGTCCGATTTTGGTAAGCCCATGAGAATTGTAGCCACAGTTTGCTGTTCTTAGCTGACAGGAGTGGCATCCGGTGTGGTCTTCTGCTGCTGTAGCCCATCTGCTTCGAGGTTTGAGGTTTTGCACATTCAGATAATGCATAATTGGCATACCTCTGTGTGTGTTAATACAGCAGCTGAAATACCCTTAAGATGCATTTTTTCATACCTCAAACCACCTTTTCTTTCACTTCTTTGACAAATGTGCCATTTTAGAGTCTATGTAAATGAGCTACTGCCAGATTTTGCATAATAGATCCCTTTTAAAGTGACAAAGTCGTAGCCACAGTCTGTACAGTATGTGTGCCAAAACGTCTGAAGGGCAGTGCAGGTCGTCTGCAGAATTGATAATCAAAATGTGTTCTAAGGGCAGTTTTACTTGGAGGCAATTATTCTGACATACACTGCTATTGATATTGTTAATGAGTTAGTTAATGCATTAATAACCAGATCCTTTTGATACAATACAGCAAAATTTATTTGTATTCAATATACAATCATAAATACATATTCATAAAATGGACAATCATCCTACCCGGTGAAATAAAATAGCAAGGTACAATTTTGAATCACTGATATATCATGGTTGTACTTTTTCTTGGACGTTAGAAAGTCCCTAAACTTATTATTGTTTATTAAAACTGAATAACATAATCACAGAAACTCAGGAACTGCTAACTAAAAGAGCATTTTGGCATAAAACTGGTATTTAGCATATGGTTTGTAGTATTCTGTCGCATGGTATTGCACCTCGATTTTGTTGATTTTTCTCAACTTTCATTCAACACACAGGATGCATTACACATACATGACATACAATCAACAGAAAATCTCATGAGGAGTTTCTGATCCTGACTGGTAGCTAGCTTTAAACGTAGAGTGTTTCTACCTCATACTGTTCATGTAATTTCAATACTAGCAGAAGGCGACATACCTGAAAACTAACTGTGCTGTTTTCCACAAATGTCTAGAAAAGGTACCTTTTTTGGGGGAAAAGTTGTTAGCGGCCGTAGGAAAAGATAATATAGCAAGAAAAATTATGGATATTTACACATATAGGTGGCAAATGCTGAAAGACTGACCACCATGCAAATTTCTCAAACTGCAATTCAACCTATTGCAGACAAAAAGGACATGTCAAATTTCTCAGCCTCAAACAAGTAAGACGTCCAACTGAGGTAAAATATCTTATGATACTGAGTTTCAAACCAAAGTTATCTGATTGTAGAATTAAATTTATAAAATGTTTAGAAAAGACAAATACATTATTTTCCGACATAATCTCCTTGTTTTTCAATACATTTTGTCCATCGGTCAATACAAAGTTTAGACTTCATCTCTTTGATAAGCATCTCACTGAAACAAGCACTGTTGATTGTTGAGCCCTTTTTCTGATAATGTTCCAGTACTGGGCCTTGAGAATCCCAGCTGTAATCTGTAAGTATCAATTTTCCAGCTGATGATTTTTAACATTTTCTTGGTCGGCGATTTGAAGAAGTTCCCATTCTACACTGTTTACTGTCTGGCTCGTAGTGATGAATCCATGTCTCGTCACTGGTAAGATTCTCTTTGAGAGACTTTCACCTTTCTTAAAGTATCGGTCCAAATTTTGTCAGCAGATATCCACACGCTTCTGTTTATGGTCTTCAATGTTATTTCGGCACCAGGTACGCCCTCAGACTATAAAAAATGTATCACGCTGCTCTTGTGCAAATCACAAGCGAGGCATCCATTTTTGCCCACACAGGCAGTTACATATGAACTGATGTAACATGTTCACACCTGCACAGCGGTGACAAGAAAGACAGTGCGGCCAACAGAAGTTTTAATATACCTAGAGTGTCGAAAAAGTTTTGGGCTAGCTAACTTTACCGTATCTGCCCATTTTGCCATGTTGTAGTTAGGCTAGCTAATGTCTGTTACATCTACCTGCTACAAACCAGTTTATTAATTGACATTTTATTTTGGGAAGACCTTCATGGGTTCCTACTTCTAATCATGTTCTTCACTTTAACAGTTCTTGTTTGAGTTAACACCCCATCATGACCATGCACATCCATGTCACTATAAACAGTGAATAAGCAGAAAGTCAATTCAATGTATTTCTGTTCAGAAACTAATTCAGCTTTGATATTGTAATGATGGTCAGATATTTGGTTTCCTGATATAAGCCTACTCTCTGGCTATCCAAATTTAAAACCTATATTGAAGATGCTACAGGAACTTGCATGTGGGTCCTAAGACAACATAGTTTTGTAAGCAGTAGTTTGAATTTAAAGTTAATATGCTCACCACCCCAATTGGCTTAATATTTATAATCAGAAATATGCATCAGAAACCATGAGTATAATTAACAATCATCACCACGCCACGCTCTGATATGGGGAAAAAATCTGAGCTGATGTTGAGACTGATGAGTTGTCCACATGTTATGACCATCACTTGGAAGAAGATGATTTTCTCAGATCTAGCCATCACTGATCACTGGGATGGACAGTAAGATCTTTTCTGATCACTTCATTCACTGTGAAAACAGAAGGGAAAAAAACACATATGTTGATGTCTGGAAAATTCAAAGTGCTATAATTCTGCATGAAACATGAGCTTTGAGTGGAGAAAAAAATAATCTTTACTGTGATGCACAGATGTTAATATTGATGATAATCTTCCTGCAGGGGGCAGCACTGGGTCACAGTCATGTTTGTCTCACTGCAACCACCCAAGGCCTTGTTTTCTGTTGCTTAACATAGATGATAGTGGGCTAAAATTGGAAACTTTTCTACCACTTCAGTTTAAAAATAGAACAAGAACTGGCTTGAGCAGGTAGCACCGTGCCTTAAAGAGAAAGCAAAGTGCTGACACTTTGACACTCCCACGACAGCCAGTTCAAGTCAGTGACTTCCTTACACAAAATATAAACTAAATATAATACCAAGCATTATGCCATGCTGGTTCATAGCTTTTTTGGTTCCAAGTTTATAAGCGAATAAACTTGGATATGATATTAATGTGCCTATCTGTGTAGCGTGAAATTGTAAACCATAAGAAACTGAAGAAATAATTTTTTTAAATAGGGTTTTGCTAAATAGTTTTCCCTGTACAATCAATAGTCTTCTCATGCCTGCTCTGATCATTACACTGAGAACTCAATAGTGATCTAGCTTTGGCAGTAGCTGTTTAAAACACTGACCTACATGATGCAGGCTGATAAGAAGCCACATTTTACACTCTCATGTACATTAAGCTATAATTTATACGTTAAACCCGATACCAAATTTGGCAAATAAATTCATTTACTATTCTGAATTGTATTGGTAAAGACGCAATACAATATTGTGGTCTAGCAGTAACATTTTCAAGAGAAATTTTTATTAATCAAAAAGAATTGTAACTAACCAAATTACCCCCCTCACCATCATCCAGATAGGCTTGGTCCAGATTCTCCTGCTTAACTCTTACAGGGCTGTTAGTTCTCTGTTGCTCCACAGGCTGTCTCTGGTTGTAGCTCTGCACCGGAGTGACTGCTCTTTGCCCAAAGCTTCTTTGATTAGCCACATCCAGGCCAGAAAAAACACCAGCCTGGTAGCTGTGCCCAGCTATGATGTGCTGGTAACTGCTGGGCTTGAGATGAGAACCTGGATTCTGCACTATGGCAGGTGCCTGGGCAGAGCAGATAGATTGCATTCCAGATGCAGTGTGATCCAGGGGAGACTGGTAGTGACCAGGGCTGCTGCTCAGGGCTTCCACCTGGCTCTGGTAGAGGGCTGAAGGCTGATGGAGCTGGTACTCTGAGGCTGGAGGGTACAGGGTAGGGCTGGTGGTCCTCTGGGAAACCTGGCATGGCATGGCACAGCAGCTGGTCGGCAGCTGGGCAGTGTGATGGCACAGTTGTGCAGAGACACCTAATACCTGGGAGACACTGCAGCCAAGCTGTCCATACTGATACTCATCCACCGGCTCTGCTTTTATCAGTAGGCCTGGAAAAAACGCAATACAATAACAATTAGGCTGGTAATTTAACCTTCACAAATAAGAGCTTGAGTAGTGATAAGTGATAGTTAGAGATGTTTTATTGAATGTCATTTAAAGTCTATTTGGAACATCTTTGAATAGAAAAATGTGAAAAACTCCAGGGGCTATGATTGGTGTGGGCACATGTTGTTGTACAGTACAGGCATATTGTTAATTTAATCTAGCATAATGTACATCCAAGCACATATTCTCATTCAGGTGCTAGTTTAGTGGCCAGAATGATCACACATACAGTACACTGACAGGAACAGGAGCATCACAATCTGCCACAAAGTTCCGCCGACCCTAAACCACTAACCAAACACAAGGGAAAACAATATATTCTTATTGCCATATGAAGTCCCATTCTTTAAAAAAATCTACTCGTTATTATAATAATTCTATTAATTATTTCCCTATTTAAATAAGAAATTCCCCTCAATAAAAAAAAAAAAGTATGTCTGACTGAATTAGTATGTTTGTTTCAAATATCAACTACAAACTCTAAACATGTGGCTACTGTATGCTAATGCAGAATTTAGGCTGGTAAATGATGCATGAATCATTTTTCATTTACTAGAAATTCAGTAAAGCTCTACCCACATAACCTCCACATTACTGCATAAAAAAGATTACATTTGTTGTGTCAGCAGCAGCAAAGGGTGTTATTTACTGTATACCGCCAAAGTCTGATTGAATCTTATCAGAAAAATGGTTAAGCCAGCAGCACAATCGCATGAGCATATCAAGTTTTTATTAAAATAGCACAACTAAGCTCATATCTTGGTAATGACCAAATTCGATCCAAACAACCTTATCTAGAGTAAATACAGAAATGGGGTGCAACCTCCATCAGGACATGGGTGCTTGTAGCTCAGTATAGTAGTTAAGACATTGGACTTCTAATCAAAGTCATGATTTCTTGATGAGTCATGAGATCTAAGCACTACCATTCTGCCTCTACTGGGCCCCTACATCAACCCTCAACTGCTCAGTTGTATTAATTAAATAATTATAATTAACAAGGGTGTCTGCCAAATGGCATGAATGGAAAATGTAAAAAATGTTCTAAACTAGGCAAAGTAGGTTTGCCTAGTAGGTTACCCCCTAGTAGGAAACTAGGGGTATTCAAGTCAAAAACTGAGACTGGGGTCAAAGTAACAGAACACAGTTACTCTAAACTACCATGAAGGTAGAAAGTTTTTTCAGCATGCAAACCATAATCTGACCATCTACTTCACATCGAAAAAGCTGGCCTCCCATGACAGAACTCCATTAATGGCCTGAACATGTGGAACTGTGTGGGGGGACTGTGTGGGGGCTATAACAATAACTCCTAGTAACTGTTCACACAGACAGATGCATGTCTCCTACAAGTTGGTGACAAGTTATCTATCGAATTTCAAGACTCAGGGGCTTCACTTGCTGAATGTTCACAGGAATGACTGTAGTGTGCTCTGACCCACCTCGGCCAGAATCACCATTCACGGACGTATGGCCTATATACGTTTACACTATACAAATGTTTTAGGGAGCCTAAGAATCACATCTGAACAAATCACAACAAACTGCGCTTGAAGACTTCTGTAAATGTCAAACGGTTTTACTCCTACATTCACGAGACATTTCATCACAAGTCCTGGTTTGACTTGAATGCCTCTCTTACATTTAAAAAATACAGTACATGACAGTATGGATGGTTTACATTTTTTTAACATATACCTGCCATAACTAATTCTATAATAACTGCAATTGCTGTTTTCTTGAAACCTGGTGACTATTTTTCCTGAAGTTGCTGGCTTTTTTGTTATGTGCTGTTTAGTTTTGAGGACACTGGGTCATAAAGAAAAGCAGTCACCTGGGAGAGGCATGTAGGTGAAATGTTGTGGTTGACTACGCTTCCTCTTCCCGTTCAGTACATAGAAGTTGACTTTGGCTGGATGGTAGATGTTGGGGTCTCGGTATGGAGGAATATCCACATACAGCATGTTCTATGAGGAACAAAATATCCATTTAGCTTCACAGATGGTGAGACAGTCAAATAATCTGCCCAAATGTTACAATGACATTTCTTACTGCTTGACTTTTTTCTCTGTTGACTGTAGCTTCCATCTCCCATACCTCCAATCCATCTATAAGAAAAAATAATCAAAGATTTAGAAATTGCTTTGCAATTTAGAGCAACAGCATGTTTCCCGTACATGACTCACTAAACTGAATGCTTTATTGTTAATTTTCCATTGCTCCTTTGCCGGTACTAACCACATAACTTTTCTTGAACACCTTTCACACCGAGAAACGTTAAATGTTTTTTTTGTTTAGTTTTTTTTCAGCACCACAACAAACTCGACTCCCACTGCATCCTTTCCATGACTCTGATGCACAGGCAAGTAAGCAGCGAGTCCCTTTCAAGTTCAGTATGTGAAGCACACCTCCCCTCACACCTCTGCTGGGCTGCCTACGCACTTTGAGAAGAGGAAAGGAAAGAGAAGACTCTGCTTGTAGATCGTATCGCTGCAAAACTAAACCACATCCGTTCGCTCCTCACTGCACACCTCAATGGAAAATATCTCTGCATTTACCAATAAGTTATAAACTTTGTGTTTACAAGGGGCTCTTTACACTGTCTCACACTGTCTTTGTGGTCTGAAATATCAGCTGGCCTACTGTTTTGTAATTTGGTATAAATTGCTATTATTTATAATATTTACTAAAGGGATTTAACTATCACTTTTTATATTATTTGTTAAAAAATATAAAAAAAAAAATAGAAGTTCAGAATTTGAAAGAAATTTATACCAAAATATATCTCAATATAAACAACAACAAAAAAAACTAAACCTACTATTAGTTAAAAACTGCAGAAGTTGGGAAATACAAAATCTTGATATATTCATCCATATATCGATTAAAATAAAGTGGTTAGGCCTGAAGGATCTAAATGCATGGATTAAACTACTGAGTTCGGGAATTGAACTTTCTCTATAAACAAGCAGACTTGTGGTGTGCATGTGCATGCTGCTGCTTTGCAAGCCTGTTATCTATTTCCCGTTCTTACTCTGATGCACCAGAACTATGCTGACCAGACCAGACAGTATACAATGCAAACTCACACTAGCTCCTCATATGCAAAACAAGTCAATACACCTCCAAAAGCAAATCACATGCTAATGTTACCTGCCAGCAGAGTACACGGCCCTGGAGAGTGAAACAACATTGGTGTGGTGACTAATGACTTATGAGTAATGAATATTTGTCTTATTAACCAAAGAACATGCCTTGGGTTTTCTCAGTAAACAGCACTCTGGACTCAGAGGTGAAATTCTGACCAGTCAGAATCATCTGCAGTCCACCCAGCACAGAGCAGCGGTCCAAATCCTGCCTCTCCACAGCTGGAGATTCGTGTGCAGATCTCTGAGCTAGAATGGTTAAGAAAGAAAAACAAAATGAACCAGGTAATGTTTATTCAACATGAAACAATCTGTAATGTTTTTTTTTTCCAACATAATGGAATCCAGTATTGGTTCAGGATCCATAACAAATGGTATAAATTTGTACAATAATTCATCAAAACATTATATTAAGACAATTTAAAGCATAAAAGGCCACAATAAGCATAAACAACATGTTAATGAAATAACTATATTTAAAATGTTTATAAATTAATAAAAATATAACTTCAATGTTACATGCGGTTAAAATAACAATTTGTAACCAATCAACATTTCATTTTAATTGTTGATTTTTCCAAATAATAATGATGAAGTTTGTATATTTTCAATGGTTTTAGGACCTGTAATAAGTATTATTAAAAGATAATTTTAAGAATACAATAGAAAGCTAAATACGCTAGTGTCTCTATTTTCTGGCCGACACAGGGGTGCTCTGTCCCTTTACTTTTGCATGCAACTTCCTGGTCTGGGTTGTTCAAAGGGGGAAAAATGTTGTCAGTTAAAAAAAATCGTAAGGAAAATCAAGATTAAAAAGTGAGGCCTGTTATTGTTCCAGCAGATGAAACTATAGTTTTAAGTACTTACAGCACTCAATGGGATGTGAGGCCACTTGGAGAGAAAGCAACTGGCCTCCTGGCTGCGGCAGGTGGACACGAAAGACCAGCCGAACACGTGTGTTCTTCCGCCCCACGTCTGTCTCACCTTTCCGCAGTTCAATATCAGCATTCTTCAGCTTCAGTATTCCAGCACAGTCCACACTGAGAGGGAAACCCATGTTACATGTATATGTATATACAATAAATACTGAGCAATAGAACATCTTTAAAAGAGGTTAATTTTACTGCAAATTAAAATAAGAGAAACAGTTTATCAGACTAAAGTGATCTTGCATTCAAATAATATGCGTTTAACAGTCAAGATTTTATTTAAATCAAAGCATAACAATTTCTCTCTGTACGATTTTTTCCCTTCAAAAACATCCAAAAATATAGAAAAAAAATACACTTTAACATAATCAATGTATTAAAATCAGTCGGTTTTCTCACACTGCCCGCATGTTGTCTTTAGGTTCCAGTGGCAGCTCCAGAACCTTGGTTCCATTCAACATTCTCTCATGGCTGCTGGTGGTGACGGTTTTGCCAGTGATGCGGTGGACCTGGTAAAAGGCATGGGGCCTTATAGCTCTCTCGTCAGCCGTTCCGATGAAGACCTGCAGTGCCAGAGCTTCTCTGCCATTGTACCCGTGCAACTATGCCCAACAGATTTTGGATAAAAGTTAAACTTTGCAGTTCAGATCATTTATTGGTTGATAACAAAGCAGCTGTTAAGAAGTCAATTAATAATTGTACAAACCAATGTATGAAATGTCTACGATTATTGATAAAAGTGAATTATTTAATTAAATGATTAATAAGTTATTATTAAGTTATTTTATAAATATGCTTTTTCTATTGCTTCTATTTATATACTGATTTATTCACTGCACCTGGTGATGAGAGCTGATTTGCTGTCAATCATTTCTCTGATTGACAGAAACTGTCACTGCTCAAGGCTAGCTAAAGTTAAGTATAGATAATAATAATAATAATAATAATAATAATAATAATAATAATTTCTAAATTGTCTCAGCCAGCTGTCTATTTGCGTTATTAATTTCCATACTGTTTGGTCACACCCATTTTTAAGTTCGCTGTTGCTCTCTGCTGTGCCATCTTGCAAATAGCTATAATAGTTAAAATGTGTTTCTGAAACTTTCCGGTGGCATGACGAGAATGCTTGAATGAAAAGAAGGAAACACACGTGCCAAATTCTGCTTTGCAATGGCAGAACATGAAGTAAAATTTGGAGTTATTTGATGTATTTCATGAGGTTAGGTTTCAAGCCCTCTAGTATACCCAAGAAACCTTTCATTTAATTTTAAACTAATGAAATAGCTTTCAATCACATACTTTGTTGTTTCTGATCTGTATGCTTGAAATCACAGCAATGTTCTCTTTTTTGTGTGGATGGGAAAAGTGACTGTAGATAAGCACTTGGTAATAATTTGTGAATCTCTTGATATTTCATCCAAAAAAATTGTTTCCTGTCCATACTATCGGATCAAGTATGTGGCTTGTTCATGTTCGTGCTAGCTTGTGTAAATCTATTCTTCATTCTTATCTTTTCAGACAATGTATTTCTAAGCAGCTCATACGTAGTCATAGGTCTCAGATTATGTGTAATAATGGTAATGACAATATAATTCTTTGAGTTATCTACATTAATTCAGCTATTATATAGAAATATCAATAACAGCTATTATATAGCTATACCAATAACAATCACCACTACAAAATTTTGAAGGACTGAGTATGATTTTGGTCTATCCTCCAAGTATAGTTCATTCATAGTGGTAGACAAATAACAACACAACTGTTAATTATATTATTTAGAATTATATGATTCTAATTATTGATTTATTGCAATTATTACAATTAAATCTATGTCCCATGTATAAATATTACTGTGTTGATTATTTAACTACAGCTTTATCTACTTATCAGTCAGTGTTAAGATTTTTTATTCACTGATTGGTTACGATTTTAAAAAGGTGGTTACTAAAAATCACGAGTTTTTGTATTTTTATATATTATATACATAAAGTGTATACATTTATTTATGTATATGGGTACTGTATTTCCTATTGATCAGTTTTGTAGAAACACTTTAATAAACACAAATGTGATAAATTACACTAACTGAGAAACGTGACAACAGGGTGTTTTGTTCATTCATGTAATTAATGTTTAATGTGTTAACGTAATGTAATTAATTAATTAGTAGGAATCAGTGATTCCCATATGCATATATGATTTCCATACAAACTACTGAAATATAAAGTGCTGGGTAATTGCTACATTTTATTATTAAATAACTATGGATGAATTGATGGTGAACTGAGATGAAGGCTATAAGCGAAAGGGAACAGAGTTCTCTCTGTTATAGTACAGGAGAAAGTACCGCAAACTATCATTTGCATAAAAGCGAGCAGCACCAGTCAGATAATGCTCACTTTGCTGTCTAACTAACAAATGACATCATTGCATAAATCTTGTCTCTCTCATCCCTCAGTCTCACACTCTTATTTTCTCTAGATTTCATTCACTCCCACTCTAAACCCCCACATGCACCTACGTATACAGGTCAACCTCCCACAAAACACACTCCCACTGTACCTGAACCACAGGATGTCCTCCTGATACTGCTTTAACAGCTCCTCTGCTTCCTTCAGTCTCGTAGTGGGCTCTGTGGTGCTGTCTGGGCTGAACCTCTATATTCAGCTCGTACTGGTCTGTGCTGCAGGGAAGTGTCCACTCCAGAGCAGGCAGGGATGCCAGAGACATGCTACGAACCAACACACCGAAACTCACATTTGTATATCTCAGCAATCATGTTATAGTAACAGGAAATAGCTCACTAACATTCTGCAGGTTTCAATTTTTCATTAGATAACTTGATTACATAATTTGGTGCAAGCCCAAAAAGTTCCGTTTTATATATCATTTTTACCTGACCAGATCATGAGGGTTGATGGCAATGCTCCTTATAATCAGTAATGGTCTAACACAATCTGTAATTGGTTAATTTACCTGCACATGGCTGTGGGCATCTGATTGGACCAACCAATGGATGGCAAGACAAAGAGGGGTTCCATTATAGGTTCCCTCTTCACTTCAGAAAAATGCTCTGTTTGGCTGTAGATCGGGAACTCCTGATTAGGCCGTCCAATCTTGGTGGGCACTGGTTTAGCCAGGTGCCTGTTGAGACTGTCTACAAAATCATCCAGGTTAGCAGTTGGTCTACAAGGTTCGACAAACTCCTCTCGCACCGCATGAGGGGAAGGGCTTCGGGAGCGTGGGACCACCAGTGCAGGGTTCTGGTATTGCTCGTAAGTGCGTTTTCCCTGAGGAGAAGTGGAGCGTGAACCTGGGCGCGAAGAAGATGAAGACGAAGGCCTGCAGTTCAGGAAAGTCTCCTCTGTGATGCTGGTGCGTGGCGATGTAGTCGGAGAAGTGCGGGGTGAACCGGATGCATGGATTGCCTGAAGCCTTGGGCACAAGTCAGCCACCGTCATTGCAGCTAAACCTCCACCTCCTGAAGCACTAGGAGAAACACAAGGTGAGGGCTGGGGTGAATACACCTCTGAGTGCCAGCTGGAGGACGTGCTACTTGCCGGGCTCAGGTTCTCCCTGTAGAGCAGGTTCTGGTACGGTGGCACAGCTAGACGCCGACTGATATCCACTGGTGCTGTTTGTACGTGCTCGCGCTGCTGCTGGTGTAGCTCTGAGCAGGTGATCTCGATACGGGGGCTAGCCTGGGCTGAGAGAGAGTGACTGAGAAGATCTCGCAGATCAGGGTGATGACAGGTGAGGAGGTCTTCAGAAGGTGGATGATTATAGTCAGGCTGATGGACAGAAAGATCGCTGTATGGAGCGTGGGCCTGGTCGCTATTGGACGAGGTTGGATTAGCGTCAAGATTTGACAGAGCATCGAGGTCATCTGTTGAAGAGGAGCAACATGGAAATAAAAAGGGTCACGTTGAGGTTGCGATGCAGAAAGAGAAAGAAAGAGAGGGGATGTTATGAGGTGAAGATGCAAACTTTGATCGCGCCATTTTGAAGTGGAAACTGAGCACATGCTCTGTTCAGTTTTATGGCAAGGCAAATGCTAACTCTTTTTCTCACTACATCTGTCTATATTAAACAAACGATACTTTACATTCCCAAACAGGTTCAGTATATTGCAGCTGTTTATGGATTGACTAATACAATAAGTTTAAAGATACAATGAAACCTAAACAGTTACAATAAAGATAATAGGACAAATATGGGGTAATGGAGTAACTTTATAATTCTGACACATTACATTGATCACAAACATAAACAGAGTGAATGTGAATAACAAAACAAGTTGCCAAACTCAAAACCCAATGATGCACACACTCTCTGGGTGTAACACACCAGCTTTTTGTATCTAATAGATGAAGTAGGTTCACAGACCTGGGTCATCATGTGGAATGTCATTTCCAGTTTGTCCGTAAAGAAACAGAGGGAAAGGAAAGTCCAGTTCGTCCTGGCCGCCTCCAGCAGCGAAGCCGACAGCACCGTTTTCACAATTGCTACTCATTGGGGAAAGTTCTCGTCTTTTTTGAACTCGATAAACTAACTGAAATAAATTAAAACCAATTAAAACCTATAGCGGAAATACAAAAAAAAAAACAGTCCAACAATTAACGGTTACAGAGTTGCCGACAGTATGACCTTCAGCAGGTGAAGTGAAGTGATGTGGAGATGTACCGCCGACGCGCTGATTGTGATTGAAAGCACGCAAAGAGCGCGAGCTCTTCAAAGAGCCCGACGACTTCCTGTTTTAAAAGAAACTCCTCTAAAAACTTGCGGTGAAGTGTTTCACAACCACTCACACACACTAAACACACACAAACACGCAGCTTCATCAGTATTGTAGTGTCATGTGATGACACTACATGCTAAATATAAAGCTTGAGAACGTCATTTGAGACGGTTTCTGCTACAAAAAAAACAAACAAACAAGAAAGTCAATTAAAATTGTCAACTTTTCATGGGGGAAAAACACACAAACTAGTAAAGTGTGTTTAAAACAATCGTCCCCAAATTATCCTATAGTACACAGAATTCAGCCGTAAGATGGCGACATTGCATTGTGCCGTGGTGGGATTTTCCGTACACAACAAAACCATAGTGTGTGTGTGTGTGTGTGTGTGCGTGCGCGCGCGCACGCAAATGACAAAACAGGTGTAAATGACTCGTTCAGTTATTTGGTTTCATGATGACCCCTGTCATTTTCATCTGCTCCTCAAACTGGTTTCCTCCACTTCCAAGTTCCAGGCTCACTATAGTCTATATGACCCTCACTACACCTTATTGTACCTGTGAAGTACTCCATTACTGGGCCAAGAACAACAGTGACGAGCACACAGGCCTTCAAGCTGATTCAATGTTCTACAATCTACTGTATGTGGCTTGACGTTATTTTGCACAACTTTTTTTTTTTTTTTTTTTACATCAATCAGCGTTTTTATTTATGGGGTTTTGTTAATTTTTGCCACCAAAATACTAATGACCTATGTGTTCGGACACCTTTCTATTGGAACCAGCATTACCCTTAATTTGACAAACAGTAGCCTTCACCCCTTGGCTACTCCTCACTTTGTTGCCATTTCACCGGTTTTCCTTCTTTGGATCACTTTCCTAACCGGTGCAGTTTTGGAAGTTCTCTTACCCAGTTGTCTAGCCATTACAGTTTGGCTCCTCTTACAGTAGCTACAGTTTCAATATCTTCTTACAATGGCATCTGGGAGTGGGTGGGATATATTAGGCAGCAAGAGACCCCCCCCCCTGAAGTCGATGTACTGGAAGCAGAAAAAATGGGCAGGCATACAGATTTCAGTGACAAAGGCCAAATTGTGATGGCTATAGGACTGTGTCCACAACTGCAGGTCTTGTGGAATGTTCCTGGTCAGGACCTACTACAAAGCAATCAGAGGAAGGAAAACCAGTAAACAGGGTCATAGGTGGCCAAGGCTTACTAATGCACATGGGGAGTGAAAGCTTGCCTGTGTATAATCGGATCCAATGGAAACCCCAGTGTAGATCAAATTGATGATAAGGTTTGTGCTGGTTGTGATAGATAGGTGCATCACTGTTATGATGGCAAAAGGCAGGTGGTCATAATGTTATGGTTGATCAGTGTATAATTATTGAATCTACTACCAAACTATTTTTGGCTACAGTTTGATGTGTGACTTTGCAATAGGTTTAATCAGTCGCCTCACACCTCCAGGGTTGGGGTTGAGCCCCACCTTCGGTCCTGTGTGCGTAGTGTTTGCATATTCTCACTATGATTGTTGGGTTCACTTCATATGGTGGCTGTGCCCTGAGATGGGTTTGTACTCTATCCAGGGTGTACCCTACCTCATGCCTTAAGTTCTCTGTGATAGGCTCCAAGCCCCCTATGACCCTGGGCTGCACAGGATAAGCAGTATAGATAATAAATGAATCCCATGTATTTATGGTGATTCAGGACTGTATCACAATTTTTTTTACAAAGTTATTACACAAGTCATACGTGTTGGACTCAAGGCACTTAAACCCTGCATTATGACTGACAGATCAAGATACAACAGTAGATTATAGAAAAGTACAATGTTTTTGTATTTTCTCTCATCTAGATATGAAGCTGGGATATGAGAGAAAATAAAATTGCACTGTGCTGTAATGTATACATGACAAGTAAAGGGTCACTATTTTAAACAGCCTTACACAAAAAATGTTAACAACTGCTAAAATGCTAAAATAAAATAACTTTTTTGTATTTTGTATTATAATGATAAATCTGCTCAGTCAGATTGTGATCTGGTAAATTTGGTCTCCATGGCATAGATGAACCTTGAGTGCCCATGATTCTGTCACCAGTTTCCTGGCATATAATTGATAATCAACATTGTCCAATTCACCTCGCCATGGTGTCTGTGTTGTGGCTGAAAATTGTAAGTTTACTGCAAAATATGTGTGGTTTCTGTAAAATATCTAGTTACTGACTTGTATAGTTAAGTTATACTTCTAAATCATGTGGACCTTATAACCAGACTATACATCAAAATTCAATCTTCAGTCAATAAGTGCTGGAATTCATTGCACCCTGGGGACATCTGATCGTGTAATGGTAATGGAGAAATAATGACAGCAAGTCTACATGATGGTGAAATGCCCAGTTGTCCTGTACAATATACACTATCTTGTTCTCTTTCGAACAGATGATATTGAGATGCATCTTCTGCTTAAGCTCTGTAAAGCCTTCATACCAGCTCTGATCTGAGTTGCTGTTAATTGTGATTTCTGAGGCTGGTAACTTCTCCTCTGCAGCAGATGGGTTTTGCAAATGCACTTGACAATACTGTTCTTGCAAGAATTATTCCAGAACAGCTGACCTTCATGCCTGAAAATAACAACTGAATGTTGTTGTTACTTAATTACATAATTCTATATGTGCTATTGCAAAGTTTTGAAATCTCCATTTTTTTCCCCTAGAATGTATAAATATATATCACTAAAGAAAATTAAAGCAAACAAACATTTAAATAAATAAAAAAACATTATTTTTTAAGGTGTGTTCAAACCTTTGACTGGTACTGTACATATCTATTTATTTATTTTATTTATTTATTTATATGATATTGTTTACTGGCATCCTGTGTGTCCACCCCCTTAGTTTATTGTCTCAAATCTCTCTGCTAGATATTGGATTGTGAATGTGGGGGTTTGCCTATTCCTCCTCATGAGCATTCTTCCAGTGAAGAGAAATCTTAATTCATTCATTCATTCATTTTCTGTACCGCTTTATCCTTATATACAGGGTCGCGGGGGCCTGGAGCCTATCCCA
>JAOTQY010000015.1:7410982-7427560 GCA_026413445.1 Dolichallabes microphthalmus
ACGCACGAACGCGCAATAATCCTAGACAACTCAATCCGGCCATACTAATCATCAACAACAGGTGTGCTCGAAGAACCGACTTAGCCAGGTCGTAATTAGCACGGTGATCTCATCTTAGATGCGTCAGTCCATCTCGGATGTGTTAAGCGACGTACGAAGAACGGACCCCTGGATGGGTATCCGACTCCTCCTTGATGCCTAGCACTTGTGCGACCTTCCTTGAACCTCTCTATCAATTCAGGCCAAAGCACTTTCCCCATACTGCGCACAAAGTCTTCAGTAAATAATGTCTTTTGTGCAAATCACAACTGGGGCATGCATTTTTGCTCGCACTGCAGTTACAAACGACCTGATGCACGACGTTCACACCTGCACAGCAGTGACTGGGCCTTGAATGGAAAACGCTGATGAGACAGTGAAGCTAACAGAGGTTTTACTGTACCCAGAGTGCGGATCATTTCTGACTCACACTTGTATATTCCGAAATGGTGCCTCTTAAACCTGTGTATTTCAGTCTGAAATGTGATTTTTATATCTTGACTCTACAAGCCATTTTAGTTCAGACCTGAAAGAAAAGAAAAAGAAAAAAAAAAAGAGGAATGGCTGACCGCATTTCAGTGGTTCGGGCAACCTTGTGCCTATTTAAAGACAGCCCTCCTACTTGCCAGTGGTTTGCAACTTTGTGTTTTGTGTGTGTGTGTGTGTGTGTGTGTGTGTGCATGTGCGAGGCTCTCTCCACCCTGACCTTTATTCCGAAAGTTAGACGTCGATGAGCTCTCCTACAAGGAAATGTATGAATACTAGCCCGTGTATGTGACATTTAGTCACAGGCTTGTTAAAGTCATCATACTTGCAGGAGAACACAGAGAGAGAGAGCGAGAGAGAGACTTACACTCTCTGTTCTGTGCAGCAGACTGAGGTCTGCATAAAGTGGGAGACTGGTGACCTGCCATCCTGTGCACACCTTCACCGTTCCGGACAGGGCAGGACTCGCTGCGAACACGGCTGAGAGCGGTGCCTGATTCCTGACACACCCATAGAGAGAGAGAGAGAGAGAGAGAGACGAGATTCACTTAACAACAGCTCATTAATCTAACCGTTGCGTCTGCACTACCCTCAGAGGCGCTGTTATAGAAAATTAATCAACACCTTCTAACCTACAGTATACTGAGCAGGAATGAAACACAACTGGGCACACTGTTAAAAAAAAAAAAAAAAGGTCTCCTGATTAAATAAATAAAGCTTATACACTTGACAGTCATTTGATATGACTTTTTTAACCCCTTTGCTCCCCTGCAGGATAAAAGCGCTACAAATCGTTATTAACTCTCACCGGATCCAGTTCATCAGCTCCACCGTATCAGGATCATAAAACTCTTGTACCTCTGTAAGCTCGGACAGCACACGCGGGAAATACTGCAGAGAAAAAGCAGCACTTTTACACATGAACATGTATGAAGTGTCAGTTTATTTCCCCAGCAGGGATCTACAGTATAGAGCAGATTCATTTATCCGGCAATCGATCTAAAGCTAAACTAGAGCTCTAGTTATAATATACTGAATATCAGTAGGTGAACAGAGGAGCGGTTCCTGATTCTGAAGAATAAGAGATGATCTCACCTCTCTCCATAAGCTGAAGCCAATGATGGTGGGGACGGCCGTGCTCAGGATCAGTGCCTGTTGAAAAACAGACAACTTATTAGACCATCAGAAACATCCACTCATCTATTCATTTATCCATCCATCTCAGCCATTTTTCAACCAATACACATTAGAGTTAGAGCTGTATTTACTTACAGGTTTTAAAGGATTAAAAGACTACATATAAAGTATCAAATATGCTTTGAAATTCTGTGTTGTTGATTGTTCAAATATCATGTCTAGTGTTTTTTCTCTCTCCCTGCACTACACTCCAGTCCAGTTTTTTTTTTTTGCAGAAAGCGTGATAGATTTTCAAGGACCTTGTCAATTTTAGAGAAATTTGTTTACTTAAATAATGAAAGAAAAAAAATTCTTGAATTGCATAATCAATTAAAATCACACAGCTCTACTATACATCCATCTATCAATGTATTCATCCACTTATCAATCCATCTACATACCCCATACACCGATCCAGCCATCCATCCCCCCACCCACTAAACACCCTTCTATCCATCCATCCTCCCAACCCCTAGACATTAATTCATCCATCCAACTAACCACTACACTATACACCCATCCATCCAGTTATCCATCATTCGTCTATCCAACTCAGCAATCACTATAGACCCCTAAAGATCCACCAAACCACGTAACAAGCCTCATCTATAAATAGAATAATCCAGACAACCACCAGTGAATCCATACGTTTCAATCATCCGTCCCTAAACTAATCACTTCTTCAACCAAAACATGAATTTAACTATGTACATCTACTTCCATCCAAAGTAATTTCTCACACAACCATCCATACACACCTGTACATCCACCAAAATCTCATCTATCCAAACAACCATCCATTCATCCATAGTCAATATAACCCAAACCTACAATCCAACATTATGGGCAGCCATCCATTCAATTATCATACACCCAACAGCCCATACATCTAAACATCCATACAACCATGTATGCAATCTAACCATTGATCCATCCTTCTAACTATTTTATTAACCAACATCTGTGCACCCACATATTAATTCAGCCATCCATCCATCCATCCATCCACTCACCAGCACTACAGGATGGACAGACTTGAGCCTGACCCATCTGAACACGGTCATCCAGAGCTCCGGTGAACACACACCAAACGCAGTGAACATACACACGTACGGGGTCCAAAGGTACTTCAACCTGCAATGTTGGGGAGGAAAAAGCAAAGTGATCAAACACCAAAGATGATTCTCAAAGGTCATGTTAAAATGAAATCAGCACTGATTAACTAGATTACTGAGACTTTACTGAAACTTTGGGTTGCAATTAAGCTTCGCCGCAATTAAACTTTGATTACTGAAGATGACGCACGGATGGGAACCTAATTCTAATCGGCCCGATTCTTCTTTTGAGCCAATTCTTCCTAATTGGCTCAAAACGACTAAAATGAATAAAATTAGCAGGGTCAGGCGTCGCTTCTTTAAATGGAAGATCAAAACGAGTAAAAACCAAGAAAGCAAGCAGGAGGTAAATGTAAAAGCTGTGGCACAATTAAGTAGTCAAGATGCCCCGTGACATTTAATAAAATGTATGATTTTTTTTTTAAATCGATAAATCCTAATAAAATTTGTAAACTATGATCACTTAAAAAAATATGTTTCAGGCAGTATCAAGAATATGCTAATAGTTTAGTTTTTTTGTCTAACCCCCGGTCAGAGCGATAAGCGAACAAAAACACTGGATTGTAGGAATGTGGTTTCAATCAGTGCGCAACTTCTTCTTACTTTTTTTTGAAGGCCGCATTCATTCGCAGATGGAGGGTTACGGCGGTGGCCTGGTTTTCCCTTCATATTTCAAATTAGAAGTTGTTGTCTTTATTTGTCACATACTGTATACAGTATGAAATTCTTTATTTTTACGTATCCCAGGTAGAAAGCTGGGGTGAGAGCGCGCAGGGTCAGTGATGATACAGTTCCCCAGGAGCAGGCAGGGTTAAGGGCACAACAGTAGGTGGAGTTAACCTTAAACCAACAACCTTCTGATCAACAACTCAACAGTCTTAACACTGAGGTATTAATTAGCACAATTTCATTTACATTTCCAACTAATCTACTCAAGTCCCACATTTATTCTCTGGAATGCCCATGACTTTCACTGTTACCTCGTGTTGATCTCCAGGTCAGTGCACAGATTTCCCGGTGGGTGTTTCTGCAGCCTTTTTGCTCTATAAATAGATGTCCGGTCCACATGCTGGTATTCTGGCAATCATGGATTGGCTGTGATTTCCCTGATTTCAGCGCGCTCCCTGACCGAGAGACCTCAGGGATGACTCATGACGAGACACGTGCCATAAAAAAATGATAATTGACTGAACACCGTTCAGGAAACCTGCTTTGTGCAGGACGGTCCATGGAATGCATCATGGTTGTGAATGTACCATAAGTACTATTTATTTCAAACTATTTATGCACGCCTTCTTTTACTTAAAAAGAAAGAGGGGAATATTTGTTGCCAGGCCAAGGCACAATCTTCCAGCCAGGTTATAAGGATGGGCAGGTCAATCTCAGGATGGTCTTCAAGTAATGATGTTACTAATTCCATTTTATTCTGTGTTGTTGGAGCCTATCCCAGGAGACTTAGGGTACAAGATGTCATTCCATCGCAGGACACATGTCAAGCACACTCTTATTCATGACTGGGAATTTGGAAATGTCAATTACTCTACTCTGCCTGTCTCTGGACAATGGAGGGGAAACCAGAGCACACGGTGGAAACCCACCAAGTCCCGGGAGAACTTTCAAAGCCCACACACATAGACTTACTTGAGCGAGGAATCGAAGCCCTGATCCTTGAGGTGCTTGGTCACGATGCTAACCGTTACGCCGCTGTGCCGCCTTCTATAGTTTCACTCACTCACTCATCTTCTATACCGCTTGATCCTGTATTCAAGTTCGCAGGGACCTGGAGCCATCTAGGGACAGGGTGCCCATCCGTCACAGGGAACACGCATACACTCAATTAAGGCAATTAAGGAACGCCAATTAGCCTAACCTACATGTCTTTGGACTGTGGGAGGAAACCGGGGGGGGCCCTGGAGGAAACCCAGCAAGCATGGGGAGAACATGCAAACTCCGTGCACACAGAGACGGGAATCAAACCCTGACCCTGAAGGTGCCCTTACACAAGGGCCCAACAGTGGCAACACAGTGATTGCCACAGTTTAAAGGCTGGGGTTTTGGGGTTTAAATCTGAGACCTTGTGATCAGTAGTCCAATGCCTTAACCACTGAGCTACCTCTGACCCCACAAGTGAATAAGAAATTAAAAGTAACCGAGAAATGGAGCATTATTGTGCAAAACAAACATCATCACTTAATGCATTCTTAATCATGTAAATCCTTAACAGCGATTAATCGATGAAGGTTTCATCATGAGTAGTATCAGTGATGTATAAATACCCCTGAAACATCATAGTGAGAGCGCCGAACAGCAGCGTGTGCAACACATGGTAGATCACCTCCGGCCGCTCTCCGATCCGCCCGTCCTCCATCCGCACGCTTTCGGCCGCACGCTCGCCACTGCATAGACACGGGCACAAAACTCATTCACAGCAACGTGCGGATTTAATGCTCCGTCAATTAAAAGGTGCGAATGTTACAAAATGTTCAATTTGAGATGTTTGTACGGAAGCAAAGTCTTTCATGTGTAAATGAATGAATGAATAAACATGATGGAACACGTTTTGTCATTATCAGACAGCAATCGGTGGCGTGTTTCTGTGATCCGGGCCGAAGGAAAGCGTTACTGTGGATTTCCTCAAAATCATACTCTATATCAATCCTCTACACCTCTCCAAGGAATACACAGTGAGTGTGTGTGTGAAATCGACCTGAGCCTCCTGTAGATGGTCTGCATAATTGACAGCACGCAGACGAGCAGCACGATCACATAAAAAGGCAGGACGGAGGCGTGGGTGAGACGCAGGAAAAAGTCCTGTCCCGGAGCCTGGAAACCGTCTTCACACAGCAACAGGTTCGGTATGAATTCTCTAAAACACACACAATCGAGAAGCAGAGCACATTGTAGTCATTACACAAAAACACTTAGTAAATTCAGCAGGAGAGTCTGGAGGTTTTGCACTCACGTCGTGGAGTTTAGTCCGAACCGCACTTCCAGGAATTTCAGTATAAAGTCATTCTGATTGACTGGGAAGATTCTCTAGGAGAAAAGCAAACGAAAGGAGGAAGTTACTTGATGAGGGGAGAAAAGACTTCACGTACTGTAGGTGTACTTTTCAGGTTTCAAGGTGATTAAAGAGATGAAAGTCGTCTAATTTGCAGAATATCTCATGTGATAAAACACCTTAGGGATAAAAGAAAGATTTACTTTTTATAGCATACAGTGGAGATCGAAAGTTTGGGTAAAAATGTGTATTAATGTGCATAAAGAAGCCAAGGATAGATGGAAACATCCCCAAAAGCCATCGAACAAAGAGGATATTGACATTTGAAAACGCTTTGCTATCTTCTTATAGCCTTCTCCTGCTTTGTGAGCGTCAACTAATTTCAGTTTCAGTGTTCTAGACAACTGCTTAGAAGAACCCATGGTGCTGATTGTTGGAGCAAGGCCAGATGAGCCTGGGCATTTAACACCTGGTCTTTCCACACCATGATTGTGAACAGTCCCTGACACTACAAGGTATTAACTGTGCAGGGTGCCCAAACTTTTTCAGACACCTTTATTTGGTTTTCTGTTATTTTGAAACTGTAAATGGTGGAAAAAATAAAATCCATCTTTTATTGATTATAGGAATGTCTTATCTGCATTTTGATGGCTTTTGGGGATGTTTCCATCTTTCCTTGGCTTCTTTATGCACATTGGGGTGCCCAAACTTTCGATCTCCACTGTATATATATATATATATATAAATAGAAATAAAACTCCACAAATTCCTGCTATATTAGACGCTATTCTTGGTATCGAAGACGCAGCTAATTTTTTGAAATAATAATATGACAGAAGATTATGACATATCGTATCTAATCGGTCTCATTAAAATGCGCGCGTGTACAGTATCGCACAAACTAATTACGCTCCTGTTATAACACATTTATTATCTGAATTTTACGAACTCATCTTTTAAACACCAGGGCCCGTATTCACAACGCTTCTTAAGCCTAAAAGTTACTCCTAGCGACGAAATCCTAAGAAAATTCTTAGGATTTCCCCTTAAATTTAGGACTAAATCTTAGTGGAGATAAAAATGATTCACGGAACATCTTAGCCCTAAAAACTTTATTGTTAGTAGAGAGTAAAGAGGAGGACCTTTAAGAGGCTTAAGACTTTCTATAGCAGAGAACAAAATGGCGGAAAGAAGAAATATTCTCCAAACCCTAAACGTAAAAGTAGACACTGCTCTTCTGTCCAGTTTGGTGTTTTATGTTGTTTGACTTCCTTCCATCTCTCTTGGATTGTTGGCTACATAACATCCAAAAGTGCACCTTAAATAAACTGTTCTGTAAACTAGTCAAATCTGAGCCATTTTGCTCCCATCAATCTAAAATATATTACAAGTAATAAAATCAGTTTGGTAAATAAATGGAAGAACTTAAAATATTAACAACTGTGTGGAAATTGGTTGCTTCAAAAGTAGACACATTTTCAACATTTGCCTGTTTAATTATCTCTACGATATTGAGCCTATAACAGAAACTTTAGCCTGTATTCACGATTATATGACAATTTCTTCTATTAATTCTATTATCATACATAATATTTTCATAAAGAGCCCATTTTAAGACCTTTACAGATTTTTTTTTTTTATTAACCAATCACTTGAATTTCTGCATTACCCATAAGCAAACAGGGTCGACCACACCTCCTCACTAAGATAAAGATTTTTGTACTTCCCTTACTCAGAGTTGCTCTGAGAAGTTTCCTAAATCACTTTTAGTCTAGGACTCCCAGCTAGGACTTTTTAGGCTAAGATAAAAGCGCACTGAGAGAATTCTATGAAGCTTTGTGAGTATGGGCTCAGAAGTCTAGTTCTTCTACCTCATGACGGGATCAGTATTAAAACAAAAAACTTGATATCATGATGGCGCTAGCAGCCGGGCACGCTACACGTATGCCACTTTCATTGCATGTCTAAGCTGGTATTTTTCTCACTTTCCTTTTTTCTTTATTAAAACATATGGAAACATACGGGTACGTGCATAAGACACAGAATAGTGCAAAAGTCTTCAGCCCCCCTCAGTTCATCATCATCATCTTTTGGCTGCTCCCGTTAGAGATCGCCACAGCAGACTATCTATCTTCATTTAAGTTGGTCGTTCCTTCCTTTACCCTCTTCCTTTATTCGTGCTTGGGACCGACACTAAGACTACACTGGCGTGTGCAACCTCAATGGCTGAGTTCTTCACATGAACTGAAATTAAATAAGTTATATAAAAATAAGAGGATAAGGGGCTGCAATGTGCCTAAAGATGTATTAGTTGTTTATGTAACAGCCTCAGCAGCGACCTCATTTCCCCTCTCGTCTGTTGCAACCACTCAGCATTCAGTATCATCAGTATAACTAATCACCGGCCTGATCATCTGTCATCATCTGCACCTGTTTCTCACTAATTTGTGCCTTCAGTTAAATGTTTTTTTTTATGCTTGAATGATTCATAGATCACTGTGTGGCTTAACAAACAAAAAAACATTTCTCTGAAACTGTTCAAATACTTAAAGAGACTTAATAAAAGGGGTCGAGACTTTTGCACAATGTTATATATCCAATAATGACTTCTTTTTTTTTTTTTTTTTTTTACACAGAATGCCTGACATATTCACGTCTAAAGTATTAGCGCTGATTACATCGTCCTCTCACAGCACTAACAAGCCAGCTGCTGTGCATACTGTACATGTTGTACACTTAAAACCTCCGACCACGCAAAAAACTCGTAGCCGCAGACCCGGCGACTGTGACAAGTTTCTGGGAAATATTCACGTCAAATCCTCTGTGATTAATCCCATGACTGACTGCAGCGTTTGCCGGTGCCTGGTGTAGGTTTAACGGTTATTAAAAGACCCCCTACGGGCCGAGTCTCCATTTCAACATGACACGCGTCATGTAATCCGTTTCAGCTGCCGCGTCTGACCTTAATCAGGTAGTTGAAGGTGATGCTTGCGGTGAAGACTAAGTACAGGTGCAGCACGATCTTCATCAGCCTGGCCACCAGTGGGCCCATCTTCATTTTTTGCTAAAGACAAAAAAAACAACAGCAATCATCACTATAGGAACCAAATACCAAGTATATAGAATGCTTAAATTCATTTAGCACTCCAGTTATCAATAAGTGTGTTTATTCAACAGGGATTACTCCGGTGTAGGCTAGGGTGCCGATATGTCCTCTCTTTGGGACTATAAAAAAAGCGTCCAGCCGGGATTTCTAAATCTCCTAAAATTTAATCCGGGTTTTGGCTTTTGCCTTCTAAAGTCGTTATTAGTTATATGCATTTTATTTTCTTTCTCTTTAGGCCACGCCTTGTTGCATGCCACCATTGCTCAGTCATGTACGTACTGTACGCAAACATTGGCCAGCGCGTCTCAATTCCTCAGCACCATGGCGACAGGCAACAGAGAGAGCAACCCATCGTGTAGCTCCTGAATAGCGTAAAAGATGCCCAAACACAAATGTAGTCACATGACGTACAAATAAAACTCCTCAGTGTCAAATCATGGTGCTAGCGACCTTAAAGCCCACATACGCCACAAAATTGCAGCTAAAGGAGAGAGAGAGAGCGAGAGCGAGAGAGCGAGAGGGAGAGAGGGAGACAGAGAGCGAGAGAGAGAGCGAGAGAGAGAGGGAGAGAGAGGGAGAGAGAGAGCGAGAGAGAGAGAGGGAGAGAGAGAGGGAGAGAGAGAGAAAGAGAGAGAGAGAGAGAGAGAGAGAGAGAGAGAGCTTCCTCCCCCCGGCTGTGTGACTCACCACGGACTGAAGCTGTTGCTGCTGCTCGCCAGCCTCCTGCTGCTGGAGCCACTCTCTGCGCCCCTCACTCCTGTGCGCTCCCATTACTGCTGCACTCACTCCTCTTTCACTTAACAGCGGTTTTTTTTAAACGCAGAAATAAAGTAATCGTGGGTTCTCAGCCCAATCCTCCGTGTATAGCTTGTTTAATACGAGCTGACAGCGAGCAATAGCTTAATTCTCTCTTGGACTAACCGTTTAAAGCTATTCCGTTGTGCACTTCAAACCAATCTGCCACATGGTTAAAATCTACTAATTTTAAACAAAAGATCACAAGCTCCTTCAAATCTAACGTGTTTCTCCCTCAGCGAACGGAACCCCCAAAAAACCCTGCTGTCTACTAAAATGCCTTCAATAATCAACTTCCGGTTACAAGGTAGCGTCTTTCAAAGTAAAAGCCTGCGCATGCGCGTCCAGTTCCAGGCCGGGCTTAAACGATGAGGTTATTTGTACCGACTGTTCCGCCATTACAGTAGAGGCATTTCCACTACAGGCGTTAGAGAACCTTAGATTGGACAAGCCAACGATTCAGTAGAATAGAATTAAACCGAAAGTGATATGGACTGTAACAATACACTGAAGAACAGGCGTGTGTCATTTTGAAACACTAATTAACAGCCTTACTATCATTGCAGTGGGAGGCAGTGCAGGGTAAACACAAAAATGTGCAGGGCAAGGCGTCCAGTAGGACCAGGGTTGAAAACAAATGCTATATGAACATGAAGAAGAATACCTGAAAGTATGTACACAGGTTCTTCAAGCTTCCTAATCCTAACCTGAAGTCCAAAAAAACAACAACAGATTACTAATTACTGCAGTTATTGGCAGTGGTTAGCAGCTCCATGGTTGGGGTTCAATCTCTGTGCATGTTTTCCCCGAGCTTGGTGGGTTTCCTCTGGGTGCTCCTGTTTCCTCCCACAGTCCAGACACGCAGATTATGCTAAGTAGCATTCCCAAATTGCCAACAGTGTGTGAATGTTGGATTGCAGTGATTAATATGTAAGATAGTAGCAATTCATTTAACCCTACCTGATGCAATAAGAAGCCTCTGATTTGTAAAACAACCATGTCGGACGATGTATCTCATTTTTGTGAAAAATATATTACTGTTTCAGAAGGGTCAAATTAATAGTCTGCATTAAGCAAAGAAAACAACTAAGGAGGTTGCTGAAATTACTGGAATTAGAGCTAAGAGCTGTCCAACACATTATTAAAACCTGAAATAAGAATAGTGGAGCATATGGAGAACTATCAACTTCAAAATGAGGCTTCCAGCATAAAGATCAATGTAAGCAATGGAAAAGATCATGTGGTCTGATGAGTCCAGATGAGTTCTATTCTAGATCGATGGGTGACAGTGGGAAGGGAAGTGCATGAAGCGATGCATTGTGCCTACTGTACAAAGCTCTGGAAACAGTGTTATGATCTGGGGCTGCTTCAGTTAAACAGTACTAAACTCAGTAATGTTATGTGGTGACAAAATGACCTGAACATAAGGAATGACCAGTGCATCACGTCTACATTTTTTTTTCTCCGATAGAATAGGCATATTCCAAAACCACAATGCCAAGATTTATCAGGCTCAAATTGTGAGTGTGATTTTGGAAGCATGAGGAATCACTTTCACACAGAATAATTAACCACCACAGAGTCCTAACCTTAACCTTTTTTTTTTTTTTTTTAATTGAGATTCTTTGAGAAGAATTTATAGAATGGTTAAGACTCTCGTCACCTCTGCAGAGAAATAAATGCTTTGACATTACATAAAGGTGTCAAAACAATTCAGTAGTCAAAGCATAAAAGACAGTCCAATTAAATATCAGTGTGTGACTTTTAGTTCATGTTCATACATAAAGACTGGTAATATCCAGGAAGAGAAAACTTGTGTCTAGAGCTTATTTTCATTGCTTCCAATGATGAGTAGTAACTTAAAAGGTAAGTGTTTCTTAGCATTCAAAACAAAAACCTGATAGAGTAAAACCATTTAACAGTTTAGGAAAATCTGCAAACAGCATCAGTAAAAACACTTATGACAAAGCCTTTAAGCACTATACATTTAATTCTCTTTTTTTTTATTGTGACAAATGGGATCAAGCAAAATAACCTAAACAAAAAAAAGAACACATACAACAGTGAAATATAAAAATAACAAATTATTATTATTTTTTGCTGGTTACACTATGCAGTACTTTTCGTACATAGTTCTATTACATACAAGATAGATTTCTCCTCTTCAGTTACCACTTTGGTTTAGTTTAAAATGACTTCTATTTTATAAATTGTATAATTCTTAAACAGATTTGTTTAATTAAAAGAAATAAAAAGCATGGGGAGAAAGACATGTTGAATCTTTTTTTGTTGTTTTTCAAAAAAGCTCACTCTACAACTGTAGCTGAAAAAAAAAATCATACTTCATAACGCTTTTCTGTACAATATCTACAGTTTTGCTGGTGATGGGAAACACCCGAGGAATGAGAAAGCCAAATAAAGACTTCATAAAGGTGAGATACTACTTTCAAGAAGTCAGATGTTCGCAATGACATTAGACAAAATTCTGTACTGCTATAATGGCAAGAGTGCATGAGCCATCCCTCAAGCATAAAGCCTGAAGCGATTATAATTTGTTACTTAAATAAGACGGGTATATACAGAGAGAGAGGTGAGGACAGACATCAGAGGAAATCAAGAGGCCATACTGTAGATATAATGATGCTTAGAATTTCAAATCACGTTACTAACTTCAAGAAAGCCGATTGTGACACAACATTTGATAAATTTAAGAAGAATGTTGGGAGTAGAGAGAAGACTCAATCCTTGGTCTACTCTCCAATTTTTTTTGTGTGTGTTAATTTACATTCATTATGCTGCCCAGTGATCAGGTTTAATCTCATTCTGGAGTAAATATACAATTACAAACATATTTGTAACCACAGGAAGAAAAAAAAAGGCATTTAGTAATAATATTTCTAAGGCTCAAAGATTCTTAGAAATATTAGAAAGACCAATTCTATAGTGTGGCAGGACGGAGGTATTGCTGAAATGCAATATCATATATATACAGTACACATAATGTGTAATGTTTTTAGATTCACCTATTGCTTTCTATTGTAATTTTACTGAGACATTGGAAAGGACTGAATAATTAAGGATGGAAGTTATACTAACCACATAGAACTTTGAGAATTCAGACAAAAAAATATGTATATTGTACTCAAATTACCATCATGTTTATCACAGTCAATGGTACCGAACCTTTCTGAAAGCACATACTGTACTGTTTTCCTATGGATAAGTAAACAGAAACAACTGGATTCATCTTCATCCTCTGCGCACATTTTAAGAACTAAAAAAATAAAAGTGGAACTATAACATGTTGAAACCAGTTTAGTCTGCGGGAAAAAAAAAAAAAAAAAAAACTATGCTCAACTATCCTCTTTTTTTTTTTTTTTTGCCCTTATACTCCATTGTATCCTGATCCCCAACTAAAAGGAACCACTTCAAACAAACTCCCAGGTGAGTTTTTGTCATCTTCAGTGCTTTGTTTCAGAAGAGGGAACTGGTATGGGTACTTCAATGAGTCACTCCAGCACAAAATAAACTAGCTCTAGCACAGCTATTCTGTATGTACAAGGCTTACTACTACTTTGTAACGTATGAGCATGTTAAGGGCTTAGGAACGTAGCTGCCCACTTACGGATTCATCTCCCGTCTGTTGCCGTATAAGTAAAACTACTTGGGGGGGGAAAAAAAAAAAAAAAAAAAAAACAAGCACAAGAGAGACACTATCGTCCATTTTTGCTTTGTTTACCTGACAGATAGACAACTCTGCCAAGGAGCAAAGCACAAAGTTAAAAAGGCCAAAATAAAACAGGACCCAAGTAGAATAACCACATCTCAAATGACAACAGCAACAACAAAATGCATTTAGTGACCAAAATAATCACATCAGTTAAAAACAAAAAAAAAATCTCAATAGCTATGACAACATTAATAATAAAAAACATAATATTTCTTTAAATATTAGAGACTGAGAAAAGTAAATGAATCTTTTCTCTTTAACTCTCTCTCTCATGAACTGACATAAATCATGCAGTCAGTCACTCTCTACCCAAACACACCCCTCTTCTCTCTCGCAGACACACACAAATATAGATATATATTTATATAGATATACAGACACTTAAATGTTTGATGTTTCAGGTGCAGGGCTGCTACTTTCACGACCTCCAGTGGCTTCCTGGCTCGTGGAGCGCTCATAGCTCGGTTTGGAGTCTCTATCTCCACTACTGGAAGAGGAGGAGGAGGAGGAAGAAGGTGGTCCAGGAGAGGACAGTAACCGTCCTGAAGTCTTATATGCTGCCAACAGCTCCTGAATTCTCTCACTGGTTGGTTCCCATTTAGCAAAGCCAGCGTTGTTCTGCAGGAAGATGACTGCTGTTCCGTGGACGGCTTTGTAGTACATTTCCTCTCTTAAAAAAGGAATTAAATCACATCGATTACAACGGCAATGCTTCTAACTACATCAGAGGTCACTTTACTGTTTAGTCGAATAAATAATCTTAGTAACATCTGCTCAGGATCATCATTAGTTATAAAAGACAAGCATAGAACAACTAAGTAAAATACTTTTTAGAGCCGAGGTAATTTATTACAAGATGCATGTAGTGAAAGGTCCGCTTCATGCTTTTTTAAAAAAAATAATAAAATGCTAAAGCCTCACCACACCTTTTTCTAAACCTTTGGAGGAGTTTGTGATCTTTTGTTTAAAATCGATTTAATTAGGGGATTTTAATCATGTGGTACCATAAATGTTAAATTTTTTCGCGCGGAAAAAACCTTACTCAAGTTCTTTTTGATTAATTAATTTGTTCTAAGGAGATGCAGACTGCTCCACACAATTGAATGTAACCAGCTGGAGGAATTATTAAAATAGAAAAGTTGTGAAATCAATTTCTTTAAGCTGCATGTTTCTTTTTGTTTCACAAATCCAAAGCGTACACATAAAAGAAACATTTTTTGTTTATCTATGTAGGTGTAATGGTGTATTCTGGTATAAAGGATGTTACGAATTCATGAAACAATTTTGGTATATAGTGTTCTTCATTCGCATGCAATAAATAATCATTATCATAAAAAACTGGCAGGGAAAGAGAGATTGAGGGAATCTGACCTTTTGCAGATATGCTGAGAGCCACTGCGGTATTCGTGCTCAAAGGCTGACACTGACATCTGGTGTCTGCGGAAGCGACTCGTCTCCATCCGTGTCAGTGCTGGGGTCGGAGGATCACGCCATTCAGGAACAAAGATAATGAAAGACAGAGGCTCATTAGAGTTCTCTAGGAGGTCCTAGGAGAGAGAGATTGACAGCAAACACACAAGTAAGATTCCAGTACACACTACATTGAAAAACAAAAACAAACTTAAATGAAATCCAAAATGTATCTCTTACTTCAAAGTGTGTGACCATGGCATCCATGAGCTCCTCACAGAATGGAGGATTGGCTTCAAATGAGCCACTGACCGGTGAAAAGCTTAGAAATGGCCTGACCGTGCAAAGAAAAAGAGATTTCAATTAAACCACACAAATCTCTGCATGCTCAATTCTAAGATGTAGCAGAACAAGATTGAGCATTTACCCTCGAGAGCCAAAGAAACCATCAATGTCAGGAAAGGCAGAGCAGAACTGCTTGAAGTAGCAGTTAAGCGGCGAGGCAAAACACTCGAAACTGACTCCGAACTGTTTGTTGAGAGCCTCGAACACTGGCACAGGAAGTGCTCCCTGTAGGCCACTCCCTTCGTTCACACCAGACCCAAACATTACCTACAAAAGAACACGCAGTGAGATGATATCCACACATCATTTAGCATTCTCTAAACCATAAATGATGAACTGTAATATTTCAACATATTTGTTCACCTGGTATCTCTTTATAAGGCACCACACACGTGACAGAAACTTCTCAAACCTAGGATCATCGATACAGCTGTACCGGTAAAGGAGCTCCTGTTTATGGGGTAGATTTTTTAAATAGACAAGACATATTATGTTAGTGCAAGGTACCTACTGTACAGCACTCTTGTGCGTCTTAGACTTAATGTATTATTTTAATAATCACATTTGTGAACCAGACCCACGACCAGACATTACATTAACACCACAAAAGATTAACATTGATGATCAATTATACTCTAGTAAATTTGTGACAGCACCCAAGGCTCACTCATGCCCATGGAGACAAAATGCTAGCCCATCCAGTCCAATCCCAAAAAAGCCAACTCGGCACAAATAATCAAACAATGTCTTTGCTGGCCTGGCATGGAAATAATTTGAGGTCTCTCCCCTGGGCTCCAAACACCCCAATTGGATTAAGCACCAATGGGATGCTTCAGACAAAAAAAAAAAGTCTGATCAGAGCTGCCCAGGCAGCATAAGGGGGAACTGGGCATAATGCTTTGCTTTGTAATGTTATGGCTGATTGGTTTATATGAGGTTTGGAGTAGTGTTCCGTAGATTATATGAAATATTGTTGATCTTACCAGTTTATTAAAGTAGCCACGGTTGACTTTCACCATTTCTCCTTTGTAGCGCAGACAGGCGATGTCGTTCTCAAAGTGGAGCTCAACGCGGGGCTGCTGTGGCGACGGAATTGACAGTCGAACTGGGTAGCAATATACTAACCGGTCCTGCACTTCTGCCGTCTCTGCCCCGTCCACTAAAGCACAAGGACAACCATTAGACAGTGATCAATCTTAATAAACTCAGTACTTCTTATACATGCAAGTAGGGGTGGGCGATATAACCAAAATCTTCTATCACGGTAGAAGCTATTTTCTACCTCGATAACGATATACATCACGATATAGCAATTTGTATCTGAAAATGCATAAATAAAAATTCAAACACAAAGAAACTGTTTTACATAATGTAA
>JAOTQY010000015.1:7510226-7521352 GCA_026413445.1 Dolichallabes microphthalmus
ACTGCCCCCACAGGTTAAACACACAAACTACAATTTGGGCTGCAGGCTGCCGAACGCCAGTGTAGAAGTCAATCGAGGGCCACTAATTTTTTAATCCCTCTTGCTACCCCTTGAAATTATTCCCCAGTTTGGGAACCACTGATCTAGATGATCAGTGTACTACTATGCAGAAAACCAGAAAACAAGGTACTTACGGTAACACAGGTGGTTCAAAGGCAGTCTTGATGACTCCAGCATACACAGCCAATATGGAGCAAATTACGCAGGCCAGGAAAACCAGGGCCAGCTTATTGACGTACTTCACACCCACAAACACCACCACAGCCATGAAGGTCAGCACCAAGGTGCCATACACTCGCATGTTGTTCAACATGGCTGCCTCTGCCTCTGGGCCGTCCAAATCTTCCATCTTAAAGATGGCTGCCTGGGGCAAAATGTAGATCTAACACAGGAGCCAAGAGCAAAAGACAGAGTCAGAGAGACTATAGATATAAAAAATGGTAAGACCCCAAAATATATGAAATAGCAAAATGTACGATATATGGTTTCAGATAACATCAAGAGTTGTTGTAGATCTTTTGGCTGTTCCCATCGAGGGGTAGGCAACATGTAATCCGCACAACAACTCGGCTTCAGGTTGAGTAAACACAATATTTGGAGGTTTACATATTAGGTGACGTAACAAATTTACACAGGAACAACTTTCTCTCCTACCTGTCTTTACTTTCATTCATTGGGTTTATGGCTAAAGAAAGGGCACTGATTGGCATTTCAGACAAAGTAAAGCATCCAACCACTAATAGGTGTGTCACAACACAGCAGATCTCGCCCACAACATAAGCTCCTCTGTAAGCAATCTAAGGCACTCCCGTACCAGCTCCGTGCCGGCTCTTGGTTTTTTGCTGCCTCAGTCACGGCTCGAGCTAAATTGTTGCTGATTAATCAGCCCTGTGTATTTAAGGTGCTGCAAGACACCCACTTGTTGCCAGATTATTGTGCCGTTTATGCCTTTATTCTCGCATTTGTTTTGCCACAGTTTATCGGTTTCTTCTTTGTCTTCGCGCTACGGATATTGCACTCGATTTGGATTACCGGCTTTAAACCTTGCTTACGTTTGACCACGACACTGTCTGTTCCTGGATCTAACACTGTCGGATTATTGGCTTTGAACCTCGCTGACATTTTGACCATGAGACTCCCTGCTTCTGGAATTAATGCTAATGGGTTATCGGCTTTGAACTCCGCTCACGGTCCGCTCGCTCCGCTTTACTAGATTTTAACTCTGCTTCCATTTTGATTATGAGATTCGATTACTGAATTTACACAGTCAGTGGACTTACTAACGTGGAGTTTTGTGCAGCCTCCTTATAACGCTCCTGGTTCTCCCAGACTGAGACGCCCTCTGCTGGCCGTAAGTGTCCATTTCCTGATCTTTCTCTCTCTCTCTCTCTCTCTCTCTGCGACTGGATCTACGTGTTCACCCCCTAGTGATATCTGTGACAGTATAATCTGGCCATTATGGATCCAGGAGAATTTGCCCACTTGAGGTCAGCACTAGATCTGGGGTCACATCAACATGACATTCAGGAAGTCACCAGCACACTTAAAACAGTAACTGAGACCCTGACCTCTCTTGCTCCTCAAATTCAGCAACTGCAAGTCCCCCCAGCTCCCACCCCGGCTCCTTGCCCCTTAGCAAGCAGCAGGCGCTCCGCCCCATGAACCTCGCCTTCAAGCTCCGCCTACATATGATAGGGACCCTAACACCTGCTGTTCGTTTCTCTCTCAATGCTCTCTAGTCCTCGAGTTACAGGCCTCATCCTTCCCTACAGAACGAACTAAGGTGTCATACATTATCACCCTCTTCTCCGGTAGGGCGAGAGAATGGGGAACAGCCTTGTGGGACGCTCAAGCATCGTGCTGCTTCACTTATAAGACCTTCATTGATTAAATCAGAAGGGTTTTTGATCGCTCATCCACTGGGCATCTTCACTAAGGGCCCCGATCTGTTCATGACTATGCCATAGAGTTTTGTACTTTGGCGGCTTCATGTGGTTGTGATGATCAAGCTCTCTATGACGGATTTCTTCATGGGTTCTTAGACACAGTCAAAGACGAGCTGTCAGCATGCGAACCACCATCCAACCTCCAAGACCTCATCGATCTAGCAGGAGACGGGACAAGGGGGCATGCTTCTACTGTGGTCAGTTGGGTCATTTTTCATGTAACTGCCTGTTAAAAGGCCAGGCCCCTTGGTAAATTTGGGTGCACCGGGGAGCCTGGATCTTAGAATTTTTCTCAACCATCGGACCTGTTTCCCAGTAAACCTGACCCACAAGAATCAGCCTCATGGCACGTATGCTCTGTTGGATTCTGGGGCCGACCAAAACCTAATCTGCTCTTCACTGGTAAACCTCCTTGGTATTTCCTCCACGCCTCTGAGTCACTCGCTCACTGTCCAGGCCCTTGATGGTTGTTTCCTGGCTCCCATCACCCACCGCACAATCCCCACATTGATTGGGTCAAGAAAAGAGTTTTGGAATGGAGTACTTCCTGTCTGTCATCATGTCTCCGCTCTGCTGCCAAAAGATCCCCAACTTCTCCGCTTGAGAACTGCCCAGCCGAATACCACGATCTCCTGAAAGTATTTTGCAAATCTCGCACAGTCTCACTATCCCCCCACCACTGCCCATACGATTGTGCTATTGACCTTCTCCCGGGTACAACCCCACCCAAGGGACTACTATACTCCCTCTCTCGCCCTGAGAGGGAGGCCATTGATCAATACATTACAGAATCATTCATCCTTCCTCTTCTCCAGCGGACACAGGGTTCTTTTTCGTGGAGAAGAAGGACAAATCCATATGGCCCTGTATTGATTATAGGGGGCTTAATGAGATTACCGTTAAAAAACGTTACCCACTCCCTCTCATGTCTTCGGCCTTCGTGTTACTTCAGGATGCTCGGGTCTTCACCAAGTTGGATCTTAGAAACGAGAGCGGGATGAATGGAAGACTTCAATACACCTATACCTCGTGGTTCCCTTCGGGCTGACCAACGCCCCAGTGGTCTTCCAGGCTCTCATTAATGGCATTTTGAGAGACTTCCTGAATGTCTTCGAATTTGTCTACCTCGATGATATTTAGATTTTCTCCCGCACCCTGAAAGAACACCGATCCCATGTCCGTCAGGTTTTACAAAGGCTCATGGAGAACAAGCTCTGCGTCAAGGCTGAGAAATGCACATTTCATCGCGACTCCACCTTCTTCCTTGAGTTCGTCATATCACCATCGGGTATTCGGATGAACCCAGCTAAGGTAAAGGCAGTCACAGATTGGCCGGTCCCATCTTCAAGGCGGGAACTTTTACAGACGTTTCATCCAGAACAGCACCGTTTCATCCAAAACGTTGCAGCACCTCTCACTGCCCTCACATCCACAAAATCGCTGTTTCAGTGGAATTCACTGGCGGACAAGGCCTTTAAGGAACTCAAATGTCGTTTCACCTCTGCTCCTATCCTCACCTTACCTGATACATCCCTCCAGTTTGTGGTCGAAGTGGACACATCGGAAACAGGTGTTGGAGCCGTTCTCTCCCAAAGGTCCTCCAAGGATAATAAAATTTCTTGTGTAAAAGCTCTAGCTTTATAAATGAAACACAGTGTGTGCAAATTTTAATTTATTGTTTTTTGAGACCTAATAAAAAATAGAGCCACTTTTAATTTGTATTTTTTACAAAAAATCTGCACTCAAGCCCAATTTCCACTTGGTTGTATGGGCAGCATCAGTTTACTCTTTTAGTTTTTTAAAGTCATTCCAGAGATGCAGAGTTTTTCTGAAGCCACCCCTATGTTTACTTGGTGGTTTTATTCAGGTTGTTGTCTTGTTGAAATCGTCCCAGCCTAAGATCCCGAGAACTCTAAAGAACATTTTTACTCAGGATAGCTCTTTATTTTTCTGTATCCATTTTCGCCTCTGTGCCGTCAGGTCAAAAAACATCCCCACAGCATGATGCTGCCACCACCACATTTGGCTGTAGGGATGTTTTTAATAAGGTGATGTGCAGTGCATGACCACACTGGGAAAGTGAGTCGTCAGACTAGAGGAATTTTGTTTGCATTGGTCTGAAAGTCCTTCAGGTGCATTTTATCAAACTCCCAGCAGGCTGTTTTGTGCCATTTAGCCTGGAATGGCATCTGTCTCGCCACTCTACCATAGATGCCTGATTGGTGGAGTGCTGCAGTAATGGTTGTGCTTCGGGATTACTCAGTTTGGCTCGGCAGTCAGATCTGGGAAGATTGGTTGTTTCAAATGTCTTCCATTTGAGAATGATGGAGGTAGAGTACGGTGCTATTTGGCATTTTCAATGCTGCATAAATGTTCTTGTATACTTCCCAACTTCTATGTCTTGACACAATTCTGTCTCACAGTTGTAAAGATAATTCTTTTCACCTCATGGCTTATTTTTCACTCCAACCAGCATCATTTATGGTGACAATTATACAGACAAAGGGTCTGAATAATAGGGCATTTTAGTCTTAAAATGTATTATTATTTTTTTTTAGACTTTTAATAAATTGACAAAACAATCCAAACACACTTCTTGGAAAGTATTGAGAAAGAAGGATTTGAATCAATGTTAAGATGTGAACTGTAACCAAATGTAAAAACGCAGGTAAAACTGGTATCCTAAAAGTGACTGAAACTGAAGGCCATATTTTTGGATAATGTGATCAATTTGGTATACATATATAAAGAAGAACACTGAACCAAGACAAATATTTGATCAAATTATCCAAAAAAAAAATGGCCTTCGATTCCATTCACTTTCAGAACATTAAGGATCCTCTGACATTGATCTATATGATTTAGACCTGTTCTTGATAACCATGATCTTATACCAGTAAAATGTTCCAGACAGTTGGGCAGAATGTGATAATCTGTCAAATCCAGTCAGACTAACAAGGAAGACAGAAATTTTCTCTGTTGGCAGCTATTAAAAGATTGACACCCTGAGCAGTGCTGTCCGCGGCTTTAAAACTAGATTGAACTGGTCATGTGTTCTGGCTTCTTCCTCAGAAAGCAGAGATTGAAAACCGGTCGGAAATTAGTGAGGTGTTCCGGATCCTGCTTCTTTAAAATTGGAATCACAGAAGTTACTTTTAGCTCAATTGGCACAGATCCATTAGATCAGGTGAAGAACAGGCTTGGGATTTGTCATAGGGTTGGATGAATTTGTTCTTAGTTTTAAAGAGGGCCTCGGAATGAAAACTTCTATTAAGTTATGCGTCATTGGTGATAATTGAACCTAATGAGCATTGAATTAAACAGGCCGAACTTGATGGCCTCCTAATTCTTTTGGCAGTAAGCTTTGAATATTGCACAGCTGGTTAAGCGCATTAATTCTAAAGGCATCAGAACTTTGATGGAAATGAATTACTGGAAAAGGAATATTCTTTTATTATTCAGTTAGTGCCCACACACACACACACACACACACACACACACACACACACACACACACACACACACACAGATGTGCATGGACAGTTAGTTGTCATGGTGACCTATTCATCATATCAGATCTCCAGGGTTGCAATTCAAGTACTGTATACTCTAAAATCTACTCCATATCTTTGTTTTATAAATAGCATTTTTGTCTTTTATTTCTACAGCTGGATAAAACTGTTATACAAGTCAGTCTTCCATAAACCCCATCTCCTATTACAATAGAGCAGAAATCATTTAGCTGAATGAACACCAGTAGTTTCTGAAGGGATGTACAGAACACATGTCAAAAGTGTACACGGTACAGCTGAAAACTACCTGACATTCAAACTGCATTAAAACAAAATCCACATAATTAATCTTTCAGAAAAAGAATGACATAAGTAGGAGAGAAGGAGAGAGAGTGAGATACAATAGCACAAATTAGAGAGGGAGAGATGGCAAATAATATGTAAAGAGGCAACTAAGGAAACTGAGTAATGAATAGGATGGAATAGCAGTAGAGCTCACATGAAGGAGAAATAAACAACAAGAGAAGGAGGGATGGTTGAAGTCAAATGCATAGAGCAGTTTCACAATAGGGGAACATACAGGATGTAAAGAATCTTGTGTTAGAAAAAAAGAAAACTGATGGACATAACACATAATAACAATAATGATAGTGATATCTTACCAATAAGATCTCAATACAGCCCAGAATGTACATGGCGCCTGCATAGGTGGTGCCTAGGTAGAAACAAATCCCCACTGCTCCACCAAACTCAGGACCGAGGGAACGAGAGATCATGTAGTAAGAGCCTCCAGCTGTTAAAATAATACCGGTCAATTGCAATGTTCCTCACTACAAGATAATAAAATATTACATGGGACCATCAGAAAGTGGAAAAGTCCCAATTACAACTTAATTCCTGGTGTATAAATTGAATGACTTACAACACCATTGACAACATGAATGTAAGGACTATGGCAGTAATAGCAACTACGTACTAGTGAATGACACTGAGAAAAGCCAGCAATTTCAGCAATTTGCCCTTACTCTTGCTCATCTCCAATCAGGAGGTAAGGCAGAGGCTGTTATTAGAATATAGGGCTTAATTATAGGATAATGGACATGTAAATATAGCTTTGGAGACACTGAGCTCTGGACATTGTACTTCCACCGAACACTATTGCTATAGAGACAGTGACAGACTGCGAGTAAAAGCAGGGTTTCTCTTACCTGGTACTACTCCATTGGTGGCAATGGCACTCATCGAAATTGCGGTTAACATGGTCTGGGGGGAAAAAACAGAACAAAAAAAAATTGGTTAGAAAATATTGTCTGTACCTACAGTATAAAGTTGTTTATATCTGTATCTGTCTAGGTATATGCAGTTTATTGACCCCCCTCTGCCTCATCCATCATTCATTGCAAAGGGACCACCACTGATATAAGTTTATGAGGTTTACAAAGTTTCCCTCCTTTGTAAACATTTACTCTCCTTTTTCATAGGCACAACTGTCTTGCATGACTTGTATTCACAGACCTGGACATTAACTTTTTTGCTCACTGGCCAATGTGGCTAGTGGATTTCCGGAGTCACTAGCCATTCAGCCTTTTTACTAGCCACAATTTTGTTAGAAATTATTAGAAAATCGCAGTTTTTTCTTCACCATGATACGTTAATGTTTGTTAGATCTAGATATACTTATAAATGACAGCATACACTGTATCACTATAGTAATAGCCAAGTATTCCGTACTGTTAAGATCGCTCCCAATATAAAAACATGCAAACATGAACAGTATATTCTGCTAATTGAACTTAAATTCAAGCCTCTTACCACATGAAATAGAAAAATAACAGATTCAGTACAACTGAACTCATTCTGATATAAAAAATACAGCAACTCAGAACATTTGTCATTTTAGTGTTGTGTACTATTATTAGGTATTATTATTCATTATGTATTATTCTATCAGAATTCTGAGTTAGGACAATGGACTCTGGTCTATCTTGTGGTGTTTACTCTTTATAGTGTGAGGTAATTCAATCAATTGATGAATTTTCTATCATTCAACATGAAATCTAAGTAGATTTTAATAGTGATTACTTTTTTATATATATAATCAGTAAATAACCTATGCGAAAGGGGCAACAATTCTCATCCCGTTGAGAAGCAATAGCCCTTTAAGGAAATTATACACACACACCAAACAGGAAGTAAAAGTGTGTGTGTGTGTGTGTGTGTGTGTTTGTCTGCGCGCACAATGCATGTGTGAGCACTGATCACACCCGCATTTGGCAGGTGGGCGGGTGCCAATGTCAAACCCTGGTACAGAGGTACATACTGTAGAAACTAAAACATATATGCACTGCATATGGCAATCATGTACTTGTACAAGGGCATAATATGGATTTTAGTATGGTAGTTTTAAAAGTAGTAATTGACTTCTTGGGTTATTGACTCTGTACCCACCCTTCCTCTGCACAAGACGGTTGAATGCTCATTAAAACGATGGTTCAAAGCTCATTAAAAAGGCAACCCAAAAATACAGAGGAGCTGAAGGCTGCTAACAAAGCAACCTGGTCTTCAATAATGCCTCAGCAGCACCATAGGCTGATCACTTTCACGCCATGCCGCATTGATAGAGTAATTCATGCTAAAGGAGCTGAGACCAAGTTCAACATAATTTTTCAGAATTCACTATATTTTTCATAATACAGTATATCTAGTTTCACTTCATGAATCAAATTAAATTAAATACCCCCCAAAATTTATATTAAATATTATTTTATACCAGAAGAGAGCTAGAGACAACTGAATGCACACTATCTTCAACTTATCCATAATCTTTCTGTATAAGAATTAACACATGGCTGGACGGTTTGTGACCTGCCTTCTGTTTATCAGCATACAGGTATGTGTGTGTCATGCGTGTGCTGTGCGAAGTGGCGAGAGGTCGGCGTGTTAGATCGTAATCAGTCTTAATAAGCACCCTCACTCTAATTATTAAAATGGCAGGCCACTTTACCACTATTACACCTTCTATACCTAATACACAATCTCGAACCCACTATAAAACACGTGGACATACATAATATCACTGCATTAACGCATATGCTGATTATACAGCAAATATATCCTGTGATTGGCTGAGTAATTGGGGTTTTTAGCAGCTGCAAGCTAAAAGCTGGCACTCATACCACCTGTCTCTATCTGAAAGTCAGTAATATTTTAGAGGCACTGACTCATGAAATGACTACACATATACACAAAAAAACTACACATATTTGCAATTTAATGCAATTTACTCCTGTACTTTGAATATGTTCTGCTCTTTGTTACTGCAGTGTGCTCTCTGGCTTATGTACCAGGCAATTCCCTAATAAAATATCTGCATACGAATAGACTAAGCGCATGGGTATGAAATACATAACTGATGGTGTGAAACACATCCAACAGTGTAAATGGGGATAACACAATAGGCTTTGCATGAAGTAGAGTCAGAGTTAGTAATGCCTGCATCCAAAAAAAAAAACAATTCTCTGGTAAGGAGTCACTTCAAGGTGTGTGTTGCTTGGCTGTTACTTAGCAACTGTGCATCAGGAACATTTATTCCACTGTGAACACATGTTTACACAATCATATGACAAAATTGCCACCCGATTGAATATCATTATGCTGCCAAGGAAAAAGGTACAGAGACAAAGTAATTTTTGCTCATTAATTGGGAGAACCAAGTGGCTAGACAAATGAAATGTTAAGTAGATCACCAGACCACAGAACATACACAGCTTCATATATTTATAAGTTATTGGTTACCACAAAGAGTACACGCACATGGACATGATTTTTTTCACTTTTACATCCTATCTGTTCATATACGTATTAAGTTTCTTTGCACACTGGTCTCCAATAATTGTTTGTGCTATTAAAAATGTTTCAGAATGACTCAGCATGTCGATTCTGCCTGAATGCTGTTCGACTTTGTCTATAAAAGGATCACTGGCCTCGCCGCCTTTCTGTTGCTATGAGAGACATGCGACAGTGAGAACACACCTCAGCCGCCTGACAGTGTGCTCTCCACATGACACAAACAGGGTCTGGCTTCGTCTAACACACAGACTTAGACTGAACACACGTGCATGTCATGTGTTCACAGGAGCACAGGATGGTTAAATCAGACAATAAATTATTTTAAAAAATGACAGCGATCTGAGATATCAAAAGAGTATATATGAGAGAGAGAGAGAGAGATTGTTTTGTGTGCGAGGTGAGCGTGACTGGCATACACATATTCTACAGACCGAAAACAGACATTATTGAATGTGGCCACACTGTGCTCCTTCAGGTAGCAGGCCATTTTGTAAATGCCTTAAATGCCTCGAACAGCAGGTGTTGGGCATCTGGAGAAAAGAGTCTCAAAAACACAGTCAGACTCTTAAACAGCCTCTTAAAGCCTGACAAAACACACACACCAGCAATCTCTCCAGGTGTCAGACCCAAGAGGGGAAACAAAATCCATAAACACTGGCCATGGTCAAATACAACTGTATTACAGCTGTATTGTGTAAGCTTTTTTTTCTCTTTAATTCATTTACTCCATTGTAGATGTTGCCTTTCTTCATATAATAGAGTCCGTTAATATTATAGAGTCCTTTTTTTAAATAGGTTGAATTTTATTTTTTGAATGAAATGTTAAATTATTGACCAGCGGTATTCTTTTTTTTTGTTTTTGCCTTCAACATGCTGTGTTAGGATCAGGCTGTATAGGTTTGAGAGGCTGAATGGTGCGTGAGAGAACAAGTTTAAGTACCAACAATAATAAACAGGAAAAAAAAAATCGAAGTAAAATTTTTAGTTGGGCGCTGCAGTAACAAGCTTGCCATATCATCCAGAGATCGCGAGTTTGAACCCTGGGTGATGCTGTAGCCTACCGCAGCCGTGGGCCTGGAGAGAGCTGATTGGATGAGGTTTGATAGGAGGCATTATAGCTCTCTCACGGCTCTAAGCCAATCACAGGCACACGCATGCGGAAGCAATGGATAACGCCGTCCTCCGAGTGTGTTACGCCGCTCCAATGGTGCGTAAGTGTGTAGTTTGAAAAGATGCGGTTGGTTGGTGTGACATGGCTTGGAGAAAACATGTGATAGTCTTCGGCCCTTCCTGATTGGAGGATGTAGCCATGATGGGGGAGTGCACTACTGTAATAACAAAAGGGAATTGGCTGCAACTAAATTAGGGAGAAAATTGAGATGAATCGCCACCCCAAAAATGAATAAATAAAAAAAATTTTGTTCATCAAAAAATGTGAATGTATACAATTTAATGTTTATAGAAAATATATAAGGTTTAAAACATTATAAAACAATATCATATCTACAAGGTAAATCTTGAAATCTATTAACATTTGTTTTAATGATTTGGAAACTTTCATTTTTATTGCTGCTTTCTGCTTTGCTCCACTCAAGGCCATATGTGCACATACAGTCGTGGCCAAAAGTTTTGAGAATGACACAAATATTAGTTTTCACAAAGTTTGCTGCTAAACTGCTTTTTTTCAGTTGTTTCTGTGATGTACTGAAATATAATTACAAGCACTTCATACGTTTCAAAGGCTTTTATCGACAATTAC